>JAQQZZ010128586.1:0-13977 GCA_030265115.1 Mopalia vespertina | reverse complement strand
TCGACCACCTTTGTCTTTGCCTGTTGTCTATACTACCAATCCCAATAAAGAATAATATGTAGCCAATCAACATTCTTTGTGTCAGTGACTCGAGAGGAAGTGACCGCTACATAATCGTGCAATTTTAAGTTTTTACACTTACCGACTTATATATGTGTTTCATTAACTACTTTCCAGTTACGTTTTGTATTCAGAACGCTGTGATACATTTTTTTTATTAGGCTACAATTGCGTACTTCAATCGTCCAGAATCCGCGTTTAAAAAAATGGAACATCACGGTCCAACTTTTTGTTGTCAAGCCGCTATATTCCTAGGCTGGTCCCGTCTCCCACAATGCATCCTGCTACAGGAGATGCTGCTGTAGGGCAATTACAACATTAGAAGCCTTCAAACTCAGTAGCTAGGCCTTACCCTTTTAACCATCTCGTTTTCTTCCTTAGACACTTTTAGGTTAGACCGACCCATAAAACAGCCACTCAACGTCCATTTTCATATCAAAATCAATAATTTCTCAGCAGTACCACACTCGCCTAAATGTGTTTTCCGCGGTAATTGGGTCATACGGATTCAACGTTATATGTTATTCAGAGGCAGGCCTTATTTCTGAAGTTTCCATAGGGCTGTACGTCGTATCTCTATATATACTGTGTAGTTTATAAGATGCGTATTAACATCTAACAACGAAACCGAGCACTCTATTTTAATTGCCTGGTACGCCGCGTAATAAACACCAAGCAAATAAATGAACTAAGCGCGATATTAAATTATTGTTGATAATACCGCGTTTAATTCCAAGCAAACAAGGAAACAAAGAACCTTATTTCAGTTATTGTTGATAATACCGCGTTTAATTCCAAGCAAACAAAGAAACCAAGAACCGTATTTCAGTTATTGTTTATAATGCCGCGTTTAATTCCAAGCAAACAAAGAAACTAAGAACCTTATTTCAGTTATTGTTGATAATACCGCGTTAAATACCACGCAAACAAACGTAAAAGAAGAAATAAGCACCGTATTTTAGTTATTGCTAAAATACCGCGTTAAATATCACGTAAACAATGAAACCAAGCTCCGTATTCAGTTATCACAGAAAATACCGCGGTAAAAACCACGAAACAAAGAAACTAATTACCTTAATTTTTTATTTGTTGCTGACCATACCGCGGTAAATACCACGAAACAAAGAAATCAAGCACTGTATTTAAGGTATTGCTGAAAATACCGCGTTAAATACCACGTAAACAAAGAAACCAATCACCGAATTTAAGTTATTGCTGATATTACCGCGTTAAGTACCAAGCAAACAGAGAAACCAATCACCGCATTTACTTGTTGCTGAAAATACTGCGTTAAATACCAAGCAAATAATAATAATAAAACAAAACAAGTACTCGTTTTTAATTTGAGATGGTATGTTATATGTTTCAGATCGCCTTTACATCAACATTGACCAGAGATACCGAGATGTTTCTGACGGGTTTGTCGTGGCTATCAGTCTGTAAGTGGAGACCTATTATGGCTGTATATGACCTTTCACAAAATTCACAAAATACACACAAAACTAGATTAAAATAAACATAGTCAAAGACAGTCTTTTGTTGTAACATTATAAAGATTTTGTCCAGGTCGAAACAATAGGCTGTTCAGTTATAAAATTCATAATAACACAGACCTATACATCGAAGGACTGTATTGTGTTTAGTTCTATCTAGTTTTGTGTGTGCTTTGTGAATCTTCACCTGCCAACCTCTCATTTGTCCGAATCGCTAGCAATCTGTCTCACACCCTCATATCCCCTGGATTTTCTGTACTACTTGTTTTGTCCAGTGCCAGTTGGCAAATAAAAATATCCCGGCTTCTGTCCTTCGGGGTTGTGTAGTCGACATTCAATCTATAGGCCTACCCCCAGAGACCACCTTTCTTGAAGCAGTTATACTTTGATATTCTACATTTGAATTAAGTCGATTAATATACTGGTTGGTACTGGTAGATATATCTACCAGTACCAGCCAGTATATTAATCGATATAATATTATATTATTAAAATTCGTATTTAAAAATATTTGAACATATATAAAAATGTATTTCAAATTGTCTTGACCAAACTGTTTAATAACAAATAGCCTATATATGTTAATGATATGCTATTCAACACTGTTACATCAGCATGTGAGTGCGGCTTTCATATAGAGGATGCAACCCACTTCTTTTATTCTTGTGTAAAATACGACGAGCAAAGATGGGGTATATTTGGGAATTTACAAAACATGTCTGGTTTAGACACGTTGCTTTTTGCTGACGATCAGCTAATGGTTAACGAAACTATAGATATTTTCGATAAAGTTGGACGGTATAAAAACGAAAGCAAAAGATTTGATCTACAGTAATCCTGTGGTGGATAAAACAGACAGGTCGTAAACAAATAAACAAATAAAGAAATATTACATCAAACATTAACCTATAGTAACATCTCTTTAGCAACTACAATGCAAGTTACAAAAACCTCTTCAGCTTTTAAGTAAAACCATTGATTTCTTGTATTCATATTATGATATATTTAAAATACGTAGCTATCATTGTATCTAATGAATGTATATGTAAGATGTGGGAGAGGTGTCCATATAGGATTAGTTGTCCTGTTCACCAATCCATATTCCTATATTTATATGAAAATAAAATATTGTTTAAACCAACACTTTTACATGCATTGTTCTGTTACAGAATGAACTGTGCTGAGGTGGTATTCAATCTGGCCACATTGCTATTGGTGAGTAAACATAATCATTGAGCTTGCTATGGTGTTTATATGCTTGAAAGCCCGGAACTTCGATTATGTATATTTGTTTTTGAACTGAAAACATTGTATCTAAAGTTAAACCATTGTAGTGCTTCATAAAATATTAGCGATCAGGTAAGCTACATACTTTGGACAACCTTATGTATTCACAATTAAATCATCAACACTGGCCTGATCAAAATGGCGCCTTCCGCGAGAGATGGATGACAGATTCACAGTTACATGAATTTCCACAGTGTATATTTTATGAATTGGTTATTTAATTAAACATCATAATTATGGGGTTTTTTTTGTGCGACAGAAGGTCATGGGATACTATATTCTCGAGAGGTTGAGGGAAATAGAGGTATGATTTGGAGTTTTTGTTATTCTTCTGTGGGAATTTCAAAAGCAATACGTACTGGAGTCGGAGTACGTTAGTACCAATAGCCAACCATTCTAAAATATAATCTATTTTACTTCCTACGTCGAGAGATTGACTCTAAGATACACCCGGGCCATCTTGTTTAGTACTTATTTTATTTGCTGATCTGTGGCAAACGTCGCCACAAATATTGGCGGAAATTATGCGCGATGGCCTGGCATGGCGTACGAGAGCATTTGATTAAAACCGGAAGCGGACTTACCTCCATGCCTTACGTACAGCCCGCTTGGTCATAAACCTTGTGCCATTTTGAATGTCTACATGTAGTGATATCGGCTAAAACGGTCACAGCAAGACAAATTACAGCTGTATAAATACACCGGGACTTTGCTTTGTTGTCATTCAGCTGTGCATCAGTCCAATTTCCTTTTTAAAGATACCAGTCACCCAAATCAAACAACCAAACAAATTATAAGGATACTAACAAGTTAAAAAATCATTTTTAAATGAATAAAATTGTTCAATTTTATGTTGACCTACATAACACATTTTCAAATGTTTATGCACCTAGTGGCTTATTGTAAAAGTAGCCCCTTCTTCACTTCCTGATAAGACAGTAGTGGTGCGGGTTTATCCCAGACTGCGTTCAAAAGCTAGATGGTACTTGATGGTTACAAAATGGTACGAGAGTTGTCTTAGCCTCGTCCGCTATAAAAACTCTCGCGAGAATACGATTGATAGCTCACCAGACGATCTGCCCCATTGGTGTAAGGGAGATAACTCATGTCGTTTGTAAACCGTTCTATTTCTGTTCGACACTATCAAATTGAACTGGTGCAAAAGACAATCGTATGTCATATCATCACACGATGTTATGTCAGATCCTAGCTGCCGGTCGATCGATTGGTACACGTTTGTGGAAGGCTAGCGCTTTGTGAAATCACGCCGTCATTATACCACTGAACTATCACAAATGCTATTATTAAGAATGTATTGTGAAGTAGGTTAGACACACCCGCAATGACATTTAAATAAATCCATCATTTGTATCATTTGGCCAGTCTTTTTATTGAAGTTAATAATTCCCCAAACTATAAAATAAAATAGGCAAAACCCCCAATCAATGTTCATCATTTTGACTGAGGAACAGACTTATAAACCAGTTAAGTACAAAAGCTGTGGTACACAACATTAGTATTTATTTAGCCCCGTGGGATATTATCACATACCTGACAGGGGTCATTTAGGGTCATGTGAATAACTTAGTGTCATAATAATAGAGAAAAAGACTCTACAAAAGCAGAATAAATTCTATTCCGTAACTGCTCTATTTATTACACTACTACAAAGCCAGTTTGTATTTGTTACGTGACCTATGGCCGCATGTCTCTGTTTAAATCATGTGAACACACAAACCATTGTTAACAGTGTTCGTTTAGTGGTGTGAGCAGTAAATCAGTACTGTCAAGCCACCAATACATACTCTCTTGTAAACTGGTATATACGTTATTATCAGGTTACTTCTATTCCAATAGGTTTGTTTGGGCAGGTGCGTGCTCCATTAACATTAATACACAACACATATATTGATTACCAATAGTAAGTTGGTCATTGTCTGAAAATAATCACACCAGTGCACGCTATTACTACTGATATAGCACAAATAATATAAACATTTAAGTGACGCGTTTAGTGTCTGCATACAATGATGCATTTAACAATTTGTTAAACGTCCATTTTATTTTGGAATTGTATTGTCATCATATTTTGGAAATGTAATGAAGATATATGGCCTCAAAATAGGCAAGAAAGGTTGCCACGGAACAACTATGTAGTGTTACATGATATTACTATTTTATTCTACATCTTATCATTAAACGTTTTAGATAAGTTTGTTCAGGATTATTGAAGACTATAATAGTTGACATTTGAATAACATGTATAACTTAAGAGAAATATGGAATCGAAATTGACCCAGTGGCAGGGTGCTGAGAGAAGATGACACATTGACGTCTCAACCAGCTCCGGCAATACATTTATTACACTCTTAGAAATAATACTTCTTTGATGGATCCTTTAGAAAAAGGATGGTTCTTTATGGAACTATTACGACAAAATTGGTTCTTTGATATAAAAAGGGCTAAATACTTCGAACAGTTGCTGTGAGAGTTCCATGCAGAACCAAAAAGGGTTCCACCAGCCATGACTGAAGAACCGTAAAGGGTTCCGTTAGAGCTATACAAGACTGTAGGCATCTCAGAAAGCGAAGGATGGAAGGCATCATTCAGAAATGAAATGCGAATGTCTAATTATTTCAAAATTGTCTTGACCAAGTTTAAATAACATACACACACATCTTGAGACTGATTCATTTACCACATTTAATTTAAAAAAATAAAGTATGCCAATTCAGTTCACAATGATGGAATGATCCATGGACGAAATTAGGAGAAGTTTTAAATCGCTTGCCAAATATATAGTTGAGATTTTCTAAAGATGTTTATAAACCGTCTGTATTAGGACGACATAGTTCTCGGGAATACCTTTTTACTCTACCCTTATCATTATTTGCGTTGAATACTTATTTTACGTATATTTCTATTTTGTTCTCAGCACAAACAAGGAAGTCGTCACACCGTACCTCTTGGCTTCACAGTGAGTGTTATGACATTCTGGAAAACCATCATGTATTTCTTGATGCTGGCTGAGATATGTGGCGGTCATAACTTCAGAAAAGGAAATGGCTTTTGGCAGGAGATTCTCATCATAGCCATTCCTAACGGCATCTGGATCGTCGTACCATTCTTCGTGATGGCCGCTCTCTGGAACAAGATGATGATGCGAACCGAGGAGAGTGAGACTAAACCCGTGTGGAACAACTCACATCGGAATGGCTCATTTCTGTCTCACACAGACAAGTTATTTCAGGAACATCACAGCGGCAAGGACATTAAAATCAATTAATTTCCTTGATGCTCGCGTGGACTCATTATTTTTCATAATAACATTTGAATGGTGGTCTTGTTAGTTGTTCACACCTACATATGTTTGTCGTTGTAACAGTTGTTGGTCTTCAGGAATATCACCATTATACAAACTGTATTATTATCAATTTATTTATCGCGTATTGTGTGCAAATGGGACCATCGATATTATATGGGTGTATGGTGTTTTTTGTTTGTTTTTTGCATACCATATAAGCCCAGGTTGTTTCTTAAGTGAATTTTTTTTAATCTGAAGGTTTTGCCTGAACGACATCGTTTGGTTTCGTCTCACTCAGGAATAAGCGCTATGGTTCCACATTTTGTGTGCTGGTACAATACAATTACCTTTACTCGGCTGTCGCTTAATATATCCATTGTTTGTTTCATTCCATAGGTCTTCACCTATTTATGCGGGGTTTTTTTCTTCTTCATTTTTTAATTTTTTAATTTATTTCATTTTATTATTGTTTTTACTATTGCACAAACTGAAGAAAATTTTGCTCAAAATGAAACAGGTAGATCATTGCCTGTTCCAGTGCCTACATTCCAGATTCCGGCGCAGAAGATTATTGTCTCGTCATTTAGACGGCTCTAGGGGGACTGTTTCTGTGAGCCTATGTCTCAATTTTATAATTGTATATAGATATTATTTTTTATCCCGCCTCAGGTGAAACTCTCGCTTGTCGATTGATTAACCACACATGACACTTCTAAGAGTTACCTCCCCGTAAATTTGAATAGAAATTGGGAAGCGGCAATTTGTAGAGTTTAAAAGATTCTTGTAACCACATGTATTGCTGTATTGCCAAGTGACTGATTTCAGCCATGCCAGGTGACTGATTTCAGCAATTGAAATTTTGATCCGTCATGGCAATTTTCCCATCTTAGCGCGATTTTTTAAACAGTGTTGTCCTTCCTTCGTGTAATTTTTCCAGCCTATTGCGTTTTCATCTACATATATATATAACTTTTCTCAGTTTCACGCAAAAGTATTTGAAATTCGAATGAATATTCGATTTAATGTTCTGTACATGATATGCGTTGAGTTACTATAATTTGGGTTTAGGCGTAGGGCTATCTCTGTGGGTCCACGATCTTCTCCGAAGAGGCGACGGAACATCTTTTCTGTTTGTCGTTGCAGAATCGTTTGCAAGAAAACAGCGAAAATGAGAAGGGACAATAAAAAAATAGCCACATTATTTTTTTTTAAATATCGCTATATCTAAGGGAAAATGTGCCGGAAGAGTCAACATTTCGCTGTTGTAGATAAAATGTTTTTTCCTTGAAAATATAAACTGAGCGACATGTTTTTTAACCGTCTTCACAACAGGCCAATCACTTTCCTAGATGTAGATTGAAATTATAGCGGCTTGTTCCGCTAATGTAAAGTAGCTCGGAATAACTCTTGGTTAACAAAGATGGCGTTTTAAACGTATTTATTATCGAGCTACAAAATAATACAGAATTTATGATAAAGAATTTAAGAAATGAAATGGTAGACAAATACGGATTATGCTATGTTTAGGTGTTTATTTTGGCAAGAAGGTTTCATGTCTCTGGTGGTTGCTGGCAATACTGAACAATAACGTATTTGTGTTTTAGTGTCAACGGCTGGGTGTTAATAACTACCATATATCCTATATTGTGCTATAAGATAAATAGAACCAGTATGTATATTTGTGGTATGAAGGAAAACTACACTTAATAAAGTACCCACCCATCTCACTTGAATTCTCCCACCCCACCCAAAGCTCCCATCTTCAACACCACTAAGCCACTCACTCGTGTCAGAATACAATTTTTAACTTTCCGCATGACACGTTACTTAAGTTGAAGCCAGAATTCAGAAATATACAATTATTTTGAAAACATACAGAATAAGACAATTGTTTCTGTTTCCATAATAGAAATGGTTATCTGAACAATTCTCAAGGCTGTACGTGAAACATTTCAAATACAGTGAATGGCGAGATGCTTGTCGTGTCTCCGTTTTATTGGCTCCAATTGTCACATTTTACAGGGGTCCCGGAAAATAGAAAGTGTGGTTATTTATCAGTGATATTTTCTACCATTGTGGTTTTGTGTCACATCGCACGCCAAAATATATTTTGTTATTGTGTCAAATCGATCGCATCTAGATATACTGTGTTATTGAGCAATCGAACACCTTCACATATTTATCCATGTGGTGTTTGAATTACTCTACGTAAAACCCATACAAAACTTATGTGGCAAGAAATTGTAAATATGAATATTGTAAATAAATCTTGTTGTCACTAAAACTCTTTTATGTTCCTGTTTTTATTTTATTCGTTTATATCGATGTTAAATCAACAGGATTAAATCCCATAAATTATAAATCATTGCCCAGCATTCTTGGGGGATGACGACCTTATGCTGGTCGCTTGCATACCAACCCACATACGGTCCGCAGGAATCGAACCCGCGACGTAGACGTGAGCAAAAGCATGGATTCCTTAAAGGGTACACTCCAGATCATTCCATTTGTTTATTGTGAAATGATTTTCTTGGTGTTGTACGGTAAACTACGGTGTGATTTTATTTTGGCGACTGAAAATATAAAATAGTACTATATTAAGAGAAGATGGAACTAAGCGAAAGTCGGGACAAGCTTTTTTAACAACTAACCATGAACAAATTGATCATATATGTCTGATCCAATCTAATTAAATTAGATCTAAAAAACGCTCCGCGGGTGGTTGGAGGGAGCTTCATGTTGCCCTGGTGCTCTAAGAGCTAAAGGGGAACAGGAAGCCGATCTGTTTGTGGTGTCTGTATTGCGTCCTGTTGTTGTCCTGTATTTGTCCCGTCTTGTCTTTGTTTGTTGCCAGTGGTGGCGAGGGTGGTTTCCTTCACCCATTGGGCTGGCACGTCGTCATATAAGTGAAATACCATTGAGTACGACGTTAAACCCCAATCAAGCAAACAAACAAACAAACAAACAAAAACGCTCCCCTTGTTTGTTTGTCGCTATATTGAGATCTAACGCAATCACTCTACTAATACTGTTCAATTAGCCCAAGCTTACTAGGGTTCACGAAAGGTCACAGTTTCAGTTGTCTAATAAAAAACACAGATAACACGGGTCCTGGTAAACACCAAATTCAGCCAAAACAAGCAGAAGTTGTCCTATTTTCTTCTGTGTTGATGTTGTAAGTCGCATGTAAACAGGGGGAAATGCAATTCCATTCAAAGATTATTATTTGAATGGTGTTGGTTGATTATGCGTGCATGTATCCGTTGGTCATGTAAAAATACGCAGTCGGGAAACTTCGGTTCGTCGGCCGAACTCTTCGGCTTTTACAACTCAGAATTGAGAAGCAGCCTTGTGATTGGTCAATTTAAGAAACCAATCGACATTATAGGTGGGGTGATTGCGTCAGATCTCAGTATAGCGACAAACAAAACACGGGTATCGTTTTTGAGATCTGGTTTTAATTAGATTGTGTCTGATCGAAAGCATGTTCCGTTCGACAACGGTAACTGCAAACTGCCCGCCTGAGTGTCGGTGTACCTCACGGCTCGATACTCGCGCCTCCAGTGCCTGATATATACAGTGGTGTCAAATGATCCACATGTACATAAAAATATATAATACTAATCGATAATTTGAATATCCCTGGCTGGAGTGAGATATTAAACAAGATTTATTCACTATTTCACAATAAATTCATAGTTGTTTGTATTTCTTCATTCAGTAATTGACATTTATTTAGCTGGTGCCTATCAAAGGGGCTCGATACCATAGCGATACCATAATGACGTAAGGTGCTCGATATTACCAGAAGTTTATCAAACAGAAGTATGAAACCAGCGATTACCCAGGCTCAACGGCATTGTGACCATACCAGCGCTGACGTTATATTTTACCCATAAGGCGTCAGTGGATTCTTAAATTCAAACTGCGGGAAACGAACAAAATTCCCCATTTCTTGCGCAATGAGTCATATGGCACAATGAAAGCCCACTGAAGTCACAATGCCTTTGAGACTGGGTAATGGCTGGTTTCATACTTCTGCTTGATAGACTTTTGATATTATCCAATGACAGCGAACTGCATACATCGCTCGTAGGCTGAATTCAAGAAAGAAGGAAAAAAATTGTGATAGCAAGCAAAATTTGAAAATTATAGATAACTCACATCGCAATTCTGGGTTAGCATTTGAAGATGAACTATTTGCCTCACACGGACAGGTGGTATTCATTTGTTATATATGATTAGTGGACTTGAATCGGTTAAAGTTCGCCCCGGTACAAGCTGGGTGGATCCCAGAGTGTCCGCCTTTTTTCCTTTCTATATACATAAACGATCCCTATTGTACCGAGCCCCTGTGGGGCATATTGATGGGATTACACATGACAATATTATAGATGGTACATCTAGTAATTGTGACCTCAAACACTTACTAAGAAAGACCAGTAGAATGATTGATTGGTTGATTGAATGATTCATTCATTCATTCAATAGCTGTTGGAAAATAAATTTTCCTCCTGTGCCAATTAAAACGGCAAGAGATTGGACTGTGCTCTAGGCATACCATCTTCTCTAGCCAATAGTTTTATTCCGAGACACTCTGCATTACAACCTTTGGCAGATTGATCGCATATTAATAGAATTACAGCTACGCCCCCTGGCGGATAAAAAGCCCAAGTTTTGAGTTAAAGCGCTGATAACATAAGTTGAATTTTATACTCAAGTTTTTAAAATTTATTTAACTTTGTAAAGCACTATTGGCGTATATACGGAGATTGTGTGTTGGGGTAGGTACATATGCTATACTCTCTTTGAGTTGTTTGAATACCCCGAACATATCCTTTCTTCGACAACGCTTCACCCACTTTCATCATTGACTATCGCTGTCATTTTTACTAACATCTGATGTGTTGCGTAGAAGTTCCCACGCAACCAATCAATCGCTTGGCAGTAACGTTTGGTTATATGCGAACAAGCCGCCAAGGGTTGTAATGTAGAGTAGCTCAGAATAAAACGTGTAAGCAAATAAAAGATGTAGACAAACTGCCATTAACCAGATGATGAATGGTTGACTATAAATGATAGTGAATTACATTTCCATTTCCATTCAAAAAATGTTTTTGCATTAATTCAGAAACTCTTACAGTCACAACCAATGATGCGAGATTTCCATAATGGTTTCACCCAGGGGCAGTAACTCTTACCAAATATCTCCCCTTGCTTTGGCCATATTCTTCCTGAATTTGCTTGTTGTGAACATCAATATTTATGGACTGGTCAAACTTAATCCCAACAATATGTTAGATTGTACTGATCGTACAATTTTACTATTTTCTGATTATAAGAGTGTAATGTTTGTTCTGAGCCGTGAACGAGTCCAGCGTGAAATTGTTGAAAGAATGTTCGTCCGGCTAAACAGTTGTAATTCAGTCATGGAAATGACAAACGTATGCTTTATTTATTTGTACCAACTAAGACTTTGATGTATAACGACTTCTTTTCTGTTTGTTCTGTCTATTGCGTCTTTTGATTGCGCTGTCTCGTCTTTGTTGTCAGTGATGTTACGGACGTCCTATGAACTTGCACGCCGTCATACGAGCGAGATAGTCTAATATAGCGATGGCGTAAAACCCAAAATAAAATAAACAATCAAACACACACATTTTCTTCATTGAACTGTAGGCTTTATAACAGTACTAGTGTCTGTATCATCCGCGTGAAAACTAAAAGAATGTTGAAACCCATAAGTATGTATTTGTCTATTTTGGGGGTCTTGCAATGCCTCTAAAACATGTCGATATGCCTGCGCAAATAAGTTAAGTTGCCTTCATTAGATGGACCCATCAGTATCAGTCAATACGCGGACGACACTTGTTTGTTTGTTTTAAGGACCAGAAGCAGATGTTGCCGGATTCAATCTGTACCAGGATGCTACGAATAGGCCTCTGGGGTAAAGCTCAATTAGACGAAATCTAAAGGTCTGTTTCTGGGGCCACGGCCATTTAAGTATGAAAGAGAAAGGAGTATAGGCTTAATAGTGTCATTGTTGTAGGAAATAGAAACGCTGATAATTTATCTCTCGATCGGGGACGTCCGGGCTGATGTACGGTCGATTGCAACTTGTATACATCATAAACCACCAAAACACCCAACGTGTCAGCTACAATCTCCCTTCAGGAACGTACTTATACGGGTATTAAAGCTCCACTCGGGGAAACGATTGTTAAATGTCTCTTGGACAGTAATATGGGCACAATGATTGATTGATTGGTGTTTACGCCGTGCTTAAGGGTATTTCGTTTATATGACAGCGGTGTATTCCAACATTAATTGGCACTATCACAACCAACATGTGAAGCATTTCAATTATGTTGGAAAGTTAATTTTCCTCCAGTGCTAACTAAAGACAGCAATGCCACTCTTCAAATAAACTGCCCTTTGTCAGAGGGCCAAGATAGTTTGGAGCAAACCAAAAATTTTTGGAGAAAACCAGATATTATTTGGAAGAAACCATAGATTGTTAGGAAGAAACCAGAGATATTTTGGAACAAATCAAGGAAAATTTGAAAGAAACCAGAGAAAGTTTGGAGCAAACCAAGGAAATTTGGTTAATTGATTGATTGGTGTTTCACGCCATGCTTAAGGCTATTTCATTTGTATGACGTCAGTACATGTATTCCAACAATAATTGACACTGGCACAACCAAGATGTGAAGCGTTTTCATAATGTTGGAAAGTTAATTGTCCTCTATTGCTAGGTAAAGACAGCATTGCTGCTCTTCAAACAAACTGCCCTTAGCCAGAGGGCTATGGGCAACAATGAATAAACTGGTATAACTTTTCAAGCAGATCTACTATTAATATGTGTAAAAAAAATGTAGCAGCAATTAGCTTGACTGATTCTGAAGTATTCGTCCAACAAAGATAACCTCAACAAATTACCTTAAAAAATTCCTGGATCAACTCAAATATACTGCAAGAAACAGGTAGCTTATTGAAAAATGTCACATCAGATTCCACATATTACGTTAAAAAAACAACTAAAAAAATCTCAGATTTTGACAGATTCCACACAGAAACTGGCTTGTATCTGGACATATCATGTATCCATCGTAGTGCAAAGTTAATTCTAAACATTACTAAAGCTTTTTCTATGATTTACACTTTTTCAGATTTCTTGTAATGTTTCAAGAAAAATCTATATGGTCCTGTCCGTTTAATCATTGGGAAATGAAAATAAACTGGAGTTTATCTAGAACATAAGATGATTCATCGTCCTAATTAATCAACATCCCAAAAGACGCCTGCGGCTGTGTAGAACTTGAGAGCTTCAGGGGCTTAGGCGGCCCCTGGACCCTAGCCTCATTTTTCACACTTCCTGTGGGCCAGCAACGTTATAACAAATAACGTTATAACAAACAAAAACCTTCTCATGCAAGCCACGTCACCACATATAGCGGGCTAAAAAATTTAACTTGCAAAAAATATTTTTAAAAATGACATTAAGTCATAGTAAAGTATATTAGTTATGTATGACGAAAATGGCCCAGAACACGCATGCGGGTCTGTAGAACGCGAGAACTCGTTGCCTCTGGACCCCCGCCTCATTGCGCTGTGAACGTGAGCCCCTTGTCCCTACCCACACACTTTGGACTGTCTTCCGACGCTTATGATATTACCAGTATGTTAACCGCTAATTTATCAATAAGAATATACACGCAAACAAAAAGAAAGGAGGCATCTTTTGGCTTCTCTTGAAATACTATCGGGGGGGGGGGGGGGGGGGGGGGGGGGGGGGGGGGGGGGGGGGGGGGGGGGGGGGGGGGGGGGGGGGGG
>JAQQZZ010128575.1:0-13979 GCA_030265115.1 Mopalia vespertina | reverse complement strand
TGATTTGACTGGGATTATGAGCATATCTTTTCAAAAAAAGCCTCTAGTGGTGGACCTGCTAGCTACTCAGCTTGTTCTAGTTATAATTTGCTTTCAAAATTTCTTTGACCCACGGTTTAGTGGATGGTGTTCACCTTCTCATCCTATTTAGATGAACCATTTACGGGTTGGAGTCTGTCTGTTGACTATACGGTATATGAGGGAATCGCACTACGACATGGCTTCGGCAATCACGGGTTGGTTTTATAAGGTTTCCTCTCTATTTTCCACCATATTTAAGCAAGGAATGGTTTGAAATGGACAATCTGTTGTTATACATGTACAAGTGAAATATCTTTGAGTAGGATGTCAAATCCCAATCAAAGAAACGAATCGAAATTCCTTTGACATGTTGGATATTGATTCCCATCAAACAAGCTAATCAGTGAACTGCTGACATACACTGATTTAAAGCCATGAAAGTAGAAACATGTTGCAATGTAATATCTACTGTATGTACCAGTGTGATCATCTTTTGGGCATATAAATGAAATTACCGTAATTCCACTGTTGTAGCTCAAGTAAAAAAAAACACAAAAAATATCCAATAACGGAAAACTGGCACAACTGAAAAGTGTTTCTTCTAAAAGTTTAATTTCTTATAATCGGAGTTGAAGTTATTTATTACTTCTTAAAATAAAAGTATAAAACTTTACATATTTATTTAGGAGTAACTTTCTGTATACAGTAGGGCAGTTACATTATATTATAATCTAATGTCTAGACATGCCCAATAAATTTTAACATGAATAATATATGGGGAACATGTTACACAAATGGGTTTAGATATATATATATAGACAAAGAGTAATCACTCTGCAAAATTTATTTCGATAGAAAAAGCATCTTGTTCAGAAGTTGTCATAAATTTGAATAAAGTAAATAACAGTAATAATGGATCTTTATCTTCATATCAAGGATAGGTGTATGAAGTAGAAATGATTAATAGCTGAATGTCAAAATGAACGAAGCAAAAAGTAAATAGGGCCAGTAACAGATTTCGCAAAGGAGTTTTTGACTTGAGTGAAAATCTATTCATTCTGTTTAATTGGGGTTTACTGTAATTAAGGTTATTTCGATGACCTGACGGCATGCCAGCCCAATAGGTGAAGGATACCACCCTCGACACCACTGGCAACAGACAAGACAGGACCATCACAAACCGATCACCTTTATGTTTCTCCTCGAGAGCAACAGGAAGCTCAATCCAAAGTTCCAACCCTCAGCCCTTAATTCTGAATTTAGACTGGATCTTTCAGGACTAATTTCTTCATAACAATGAATATAAGCCGATGAAAAATAATTATGGCTCCGCGCAATCTAAAATTCGTGTCCATAAACTTTCACTTAAGTCAGAATTTGCTTCGTGGGAATAGGAATCGAGTGATGAATGAAAATAAAATCATGAAGTTTTTGCAGGAAACTTACACCAAGCCTCTTTGGACTGCTAGTAATTATATTTTGTGTCATAAACCAAAGTCTGACCTGTAAAATAAGACACTATTTTTTGTTTCAAGTTAGGTTTTGGTCTCGGATTCAGTTTAGGGTTAGTTTTTGGTTTAGGGTTAGTATAACCTAGAACCAAAAATTACATTTGGTCATGTATGATAGACATGCTGGAAAAATGTAATCCATGCAAGATGTGCCATGGAATGTCACATGAAGTTAAAAAGAATTTTATGAGAAATGAGACAATTCAGATCATGGAACAAATGAAAATGCAATCGACACCAAGTTAAAGGTTTTGAAATCGGCATCACATTATTATGTCAAATATAGATTTTCAAATAATTAGCAATCAAATTTGGCAACCTATAAAATTTGTCTCACAAAAAATCTGGTGGATGGTGGTCAAAGGGGATACACAAGGAATTGCGTTCTAGAATTTCAATAAATACATTAAAACATCACTGGGATTTAGCAATGGGTTGAGACCAATGAAGACAGATACACAGGCAATGTTAATGTTACAGATTGAAGAAAATTCACAGAAAACTCCTGCTACACAATGACATGCTATGGACTTGCACTCCTATAAAGAAGGTAGAGATGATAATATGAATTCAAATCTAATTTATCAAAAGAGAAAAAGGTAAGCTTGTCAATCGGATGAAAACTCTGTACAGAATTCTCTTCCTGATTGACATTTTAATGATGTAGGAATGTTTATGAATTTCACTGGGGTTAGCAGTTAGACAACACCACCACCTTGTACCCAGATATAAAGATCTACCTAAAATGCATTTTATCCTTTATGCTCTAAGAATCTATTATAAAAAATACATCACAATGACAATTGTATAAATTATATCTTAATACTTTTTTTTTATATAAATATTGCTAACATCATGCAATAACTTTTGAACAAAAGTTTTTCATAATATTAATGAGACAACAAAACCGCAATAACCCGGAACAGCATAAATAATAAAATTAAGAAAGAGGAACGCTGAAGACTAAGTTATCAAGAATGATTTACAACCATGATATACATTGTGCTACATATATTAATGTGCATAAACAAATATTCTATTTGGATAATGAGTGTTTTGCTTATATCTGCTAAGAAAGAAAGAACAGAAAATAATTGGGAAACAAATTTAAAACACATTGGAAAACTCAGTAAAGATTAAAGACAATTTAGGTTGAAGGACATTGATAAATTCAGATAATACTCAGTTTAAATACTGGTTTTGTCCAGAACAATGGCAAGAATTTGACAGATTTAAAGATAAGCAACAAAGTAAGCGCACAAGGGCAAAGTAAATAAGTTGATAAATGGCACCATAAACCATTATACTAAAGAATTTCATCTGTAGCATTTCCCTATAAATAAACATTTTACAAAAAATCATTTATAACACTTTTTTGCTATGTGTGTTTTTCTCTACGCTCCTAAAATAGGAATACATGTATAGATGAACTATTGCATACATTTCTAGACACTGCTAAAACAGTCCTGTTTTGAAAATGGCAGGGATACAATTTTGTTAAATCTTTCATTGGTCAGAAGGACCAGTGTATTGTGACAAATGGGAGCCCACAATGAAATCTTTATCAACAGAGTACGAAGCCTTAAAAATCAGTGGTCTGGCAGACCAGTGAGAGTTCTATGAATGATATTAACTAGTCTCAGACCAGTAAATGGTGATCCTAAGATAACCAACATAGGGAGCACTTTAAACTTATTGTTGAGAACCAATTACCAAAGATTATGCATATGAAGATGCACTTGATGACACTGTATCTCGGGGTCATCATCATTAAACTAGGTAAGGGTGCTATAGCCACATAGTATCCTGTTATAGGTACATCCTATCTTTTCATGGAAGGAAAACTTAAGAAATCGTCTGGTGAATTTCCACTTTTTTTTTTCTCACCCAAAGAACTAATTTCTAGGTCAACCCTATCCCTCTTATCGTAATCGAATATGATCTTTTCTCCTTACAACATTTTGAATATGCTGCTGTAACAAATGGACCCTGAAAAGCAGCTTCAATTCATGACTTTGTTGGCGAAAATATCATACTGGAATGTGATTCTTGAGAATTATATTGCAAACAAATTCTCCAGAACATGCAAGATTTACATAACATCAATATATTTCTAGAAAAATAATAAAAGTTTGCTAAACGAGTTCTTAAGTTTTCCTTCCATAAAACTATAGATTGTACCCATAGCAGGATGCCATGGGGCTATGGTACCCTTACCTTTCATTCAACATGCTAACCATTAGTGACCTAGTTTCCTTGGAATCAACCCATGTTTAAACATGTATGTGTCCAAGAGTTTATCTAGACATTCTTTGTCCGTGTAATTAATCCTTTGGAATGTATGGAAAATCAGGAGACAAACAGTTAATTTATGTTAGGACAAGAGTCAGAAAGAGCTTCAACATGTCGTGAGAGTGATGTTTTTTTATACCTTGAACAATCTCTGGGACAGCTGGGCTAGCTTAGTTTCTTTAAGTTAAAGTCCAATATAATGGTATTCACAATGTCATATTGCAAAAAGTGCTCCGGCAGATTGCTGTATTCACTGAACATACTGAATGACAATAGTAATCCAATCTAGCCAAAGTTTGTGCTCAAAATGGTCTGTATTAGAGCATTGGTTAATATTAATATTTTATACTCAATGATCAGAAAAACTTCTTCAAAATGATGGCTCACTCAAAATTCCATTAAAAAAACTACCCCAAAAAACGGACTGAATTTCAATCAAGTGGTTGTGGAGGATTTCCAAAATAAATCGTAAGCAAAAGTTTTAAGTTAAACAATACAGTTTGATTCAAATACTTACATATTGCTTTTTAAATTTTTAAACAATCAACAAATAAATTAAAATGCATTTTATACAACATTTGCATACTATATCCTAAGAAAATTTAATACAAGTAAACAATTTTTTTCTTCTAACTAATAAATCATCGTACAACAAAAACTCAACATTTTTCAATAAGTCGTGTGTTATTTTTAAATTTAACTGCATTCTTTCAAATATAAACAAGTAATATTTATCACATACAACTATTGAAAATATCTACTGATAAAACCTATAACCCATAGTACGTGTCAAACAATCCTATGATATATATTACTTTTTTCTAATAAAAAGCTAGAATAATTACCTACGTCAAACCTATCACTTTTCCGATGTATTTTCAATGTTATGTAAATCAGATATAAATATATAATAAACAAAAATACAGATCCGACTGACAGAGCTCAAAACCTTAAAAAAATAATTTCCCTTTAAGAAGCACTCATTGTTAAGTGCAAACTTTAGTAGACAAAAGAAAAAGAACTTCTGTCAAAAAGTTTTGTTTCTTAACTGTCAAACTTTAAATGAAATACAGATACAACTATTAAATGTTTACTTTTATGCTCAACCATTTAACCTTTGTGTACCAAAACCATATCAACATATTAAGTTATAGTAATTAGATAGATTTCAAAAATGAAGAGTGAGAAGAAATAAAAGAGGACAACAGACATGCTATTTTAACCACGCAAAGATTTGTTATGATTAGGTGAAATTACAAAATTTTGGTTTTGACATTTATGTTTGGTTTGATTTTAAATCCAGTTTGGCACATTGCAAAAACATATGGACAAAAGATATTTATGAATGGGTTAAGTCTGGTTATTATTTCCACAGCTTTCAATCTATCACCCACTCATAATCAAATACACACAACTCAACAATTAAATCTATGGAATTCATCAACTTATTCTCAAACTGTTGCCCTGATGGCCATTGTTGTCATGGAGCAATTCTTACCCAGATATATGGAAATTAATATTCAAAATACTTTTTTTTTTTCTTCACTTTTTACATTGGTAAAACTGTCAAAGAAAGTGATTACCCAGGCATGAGCTACCTCATTAAGGACACTCCCAGAAATATATCGTTTCAAAATGTACTCCATAATTGAAGCCCATGGTCTCTTTTATAAATAAAAAAATTATTAATTGTCTAATTTTGTGGATTGAATCTAGGTTTGGAATTTTTGTTGACGTCTTATGTGTATTGTAATCAATTAATGCATTTAATTTTGTTTACAATAAAACGATATACTGATTGGTACCGAAGGAAAATATTAATAACCAACAAGAGGGTGATTCTAAATAGAATAAATAAATATTGTGGTAATTCAAATTGATATGTAGAACTGTGTATCCACGCAGAATAAATGTTTTATATTTCAAAATAATGTGTTTGGACTAAAAACATGTTTCTGATTTGTGAACATAAATACTATTTTTTAAAATCATTTATTGGCTGTTGACTGTAATGATGTGTGAACTTTGTAGATAACAGCACATGCTGGTATGTCACAGTAGGCGATCGTATTTTAAGCAGTAGGAAGCCTAAACAGAATCTAATATAGTTTTTTACTACTGAGTACAGATATTGAATTATTTCCGAGTAGTGGTACAGCTTCTCAAAATCTACTAGAGCTGCATGAATAATGGCAAAATAGGTTTTGTTAAATCTTACCCTTTATAAGAAAATTTGAAGATGCATCCAATAAAATTTGGCAATGAACAATGTATTTAAACGACTGCATACATACATAACAAAAATAATCCTGTGATGGTTTAACCTTTGACCTTCTCTACTCATCCTTATCACCCAATCAGATCATTTATAGCAATCTTATTTTCCAGAAGAGCCATATTGTTTTCATAAATGTCACTCTGTTCAGTATATGTTTTATTCTTTCACTCAGGACTTTGATAAATAAAAATATTGAGATGCACAATTACAGAGTTAGTTTGATTTGAACTGCTCATTTACACTGTTCCTATATGCATTAGTTTCCTTTTCGCCACCCAGCTTGTTTGATTATGAAAACAATTTTATATCTTTACATCAGAGAATTTGATGCCAAGTGACGTTCCATGTGGAAATGCTGGATCTGATTAACATGTAATTGATTTAACAACTGATGTTAGCATTGAAATGATGGATCTGATTGACATGTAATTGATTTAACAACTGATGTTCAGCATTGAAATGCTGGATCTGATTAACATGTAATTGATTTAACAACTGATGTTCAGCATTGAAATGATGGATCTGATTGACATGTAATTGATTTAACAACTGATGTTCAGCATTGAAATGATGGATCTGATTGACAAGGGATGTTCCATGGTTCAAGCAGGCCTTTCATTCTCATCTGTTATTTACACTTTTGCTGAAGGTTTATTTCAAGTGTGTAATCAAAAACATATTTTTAATTCTTCTGGATGATTCACCACACAATTAAAAATACCAATATATTATAATGTTAATGAAGTTTATTCATGATCACCTTTTTGTCTAAAATCACATTACTGTTGATCCATTCTTTGGGTGTTTTTGAATCAGCATCAGATTACGCATTAAAGGTGAAGCACAGCCTGTTCACATCTTCTCTACATGTACATCAGGCTGGAGCATGCATTTGATGTGACAATCTGGAAGATTCTCCTTTGTTTTTCTGATTTTGGTGCTTTGTTTTTTCACCACAAAACTGAAGGAGTATGGATCAGTACAACCAGTCACCACTCACTTTTATATAATTGTGTTGACTATATTTGTCGCAACATCAACATTTTTGCACCAAATTTCATTTTTATTGCATTAGAACTTACTTATGTTGACAGATCTGTTCAATAACTTAAAATCCGATTTTTTCCTTACCCCTCAAGCTTTTAATTCTGATCAATGTTATTGTTATAGCAGTAGACACTATGAATTCTGCAGACTCAATGAGATAAACAAATTCTTTATATTAACTTATCTTTATGTGTTTCCATAATTCGAAGGAAGAAATCTTCATGTATTTTCTGTTCACATAATTCAAATGAAAAAACCTGCTGTACTGGAGATCATGTGATTCAGAAGTAAATTCAACTGATTTCTATGTTCACATAATTCAGATGAAACACCTGCTGTACTGGAGATCATGTGATTCAGAAGTAAATTCACCTGGTTTCTATGTTCATATAATGTATTCCTACTCACACAAATCAAATAAAACGTTCTTCTGTATACTGCAGCCATGTTTTTAACAGTTTGTTCCCATTTTTTAGCGTTTCCATCAATCATAATGTCGATGATAAGAGAGGAATTGCTGATTGGTCCTTTGTTCCTATCCTGCAGAATAATAGCGGAGACATCAAAATTGGTGCCACTTGTCTTCTCCAATAATAAAAATAAGCAGTGTTTTTTTTTTTACAGGTTGACAATTTGAAACAGAAACCATCAGTTTGCTATGATTATGTCCATGTATTGCGCCACAGAAATAACTTATTGCATCAAACTTACTTAATGTTGCCTTGTGTTATAATTCTGGAGCATAAACCAATTGCTTACAGATTGAATGTAAAACTGTTATTCATTATTGTCCACTGGATAAATTTGCCATAGTTACTAATTGCAGAATTTTATTATGTTATGGTGCAATAAAAAGCCACTTGGTGGATTGAGAGAAACACTGGTTGCAGGGGCTTAAAGTCACAACTATTCAAATTAATAAAATAAATAATCCCACAGATACTAGCAATATATTGGTTTTATACAACACTTGCCAGCTGTGTGGATGCTAAATATCATACATCTTTGTAGTTTGTGTTGTCATAAAATATGCAGCATGTCACAGATCTGAATAAATAGTTAACACAGTCACAAGAGTAATCCAGGATATCAGATTTGTGAATGATGGGAGCCACTTTTACCTGATGCCATAATACCACAGCATCAGGGTTTACCAGTCTTCCCATATGCCATATCATATTCCATATCCTATTTCATATCATAGCAGACTGGGCCATCTGTTCTTTCAAATTTCACATCAAAGCAGTTTGGCCCACCTGTCCTGTATAATTCCATATCATAACAGTATGGCCCACCTGTCCCTTCTCTATGCCATATCATAGCAATATGGCCCACCTGTTCTTTCTTATTTTACATCATAACAGTATGGCCCACCTGTCCCTTCTCTATGCCATATCATAACAGTATGGCCCACCTGTCCCTTTTCTATGTCAAATCATAGCAGTATGGCCCACCTGTCCTTTCTAATTCCATATCATAGCAGTATGGCCCACCTGTTCTTTATAATTCCATATCATACCAGTATGGCCCACCTGTTCTGTCTAATTCCATATCAGATTAGCAGGGTTCAACTGTCCTTTCTCTATGCTGTATCATAACAGTATGGCCCACTTGTCCTTTCTACATGTAATTCCATATCATAACAATATGGCCCACCTGTCCTTTCTAATTCCATATCGTAACAGTATGGCCCAACAATTGTTTACCTCTGATACCAGATTATGACAGCATGTTTTTGTATATGCTATTATATCATAGCAGCAGGTTTCACCAGTTTCTATGTGGTATTATCATGGCAGTTTGGTGTGTATGGTTTAGCAACACAGGTATCCCAGTTTTCCTAACACTTTGTCTTTGGTTTTTTATATGTGCTCCCTGTCCTGTCCAATGTAACCAGTTAATCACAGAACTACAACTTCATGAGTTAATTGCTTATAAAGGATGTCCAGAGAGGGTCATTTCCCGGACAAGAACTGCATCTGAAAAAGAAAAAAGGGACGCGTTGCTGTTACATTTTGCATTTTTGATATTTATTCCAGTTTCTATTGTTTCATAGTCATGGTGAAAATAATGCTTTTGTGTGAAAAGTTGAGCTGTCCAAAGCCATGAATTATAAAACAGTTGTCAAATTATACACTGCAGAAGCAGGCAGGTTAATATATTAGTTTAAACAACATTTTTATTTGCAAAAAAAAAAATGTTACTGGAACAGGGATAACTGCAACTTTTTTCCATGCTAATGGTTTAATCAACAGAAATTTACCATGCAATTTAAATCAAAATACATGTACATGTATCTCAACAATCAATCTAAATATTTTAAATGACTCTACGTACCACACTAGAGAAGCTTGGCCTTCTGTTAGGATCTGGAGTAACCAAACTGGCCACACTTTCTCCAAAACTGCTGAAGCTTGGCCGTCGGTTTGGGTCCGGAACCAAGCTACCAAATATACTACCTCTACTAGTGCGCCTCTCCTGATCCTAACAACCAAAGAGGATTTAAAGTCATAACAATCCAATTAGTACAGAAATAAAGCTGGCCTGGCTGCTTACCTTTCAAAACCAATTATTTTAAAATTAAATTGCAAGTAAAAATGCCATTGCATTTATTATAGGAATTGTGGAAATAAAAATAATTTGCTGATATGCATACACTTAAAGTAAATCCTTAAAGCTAGAAACAGCTTATACAGACTTCCCACAATAAAACCCAAAATAGTTACGCCAAAACAAAAATTAGGATTAAATATCAGAATAATGTAATAATTTGTAATAAAAGTGGAAAAATACAAGAATAGAAATATTGAAAAACATCTATTCATGCTAAAAACCGCAATAACAATAACAAGAGTTGTTTTAAATTCTATCTATTAGAGTGTTGGGGCCATGCATACAATTACCAGACCATAACACCGGCCTAAAGGTCAAGGACATTTGATTTTATTATATGCAGAGCACAAACCACAAATACACTTTATATACACAATTGAGAAAAGAGAGTCACTGGAGCTAAGGAGCAGATGAAGAACCGTTAAGGGCATCAACAGGGAACTTTATTAGCACAACAGAGCTGAACTTCAATGTTCCCTGAATAAGATGTCTATGAGCATTCAGGATGGGGTGGATAGAGGAGTGGCTACGAGCAAAAAGTGCCACAGTTAGGGAAGGTTGAAACACTTTCCAGATCAACCACGTCCTTGCAATTGTCGACTTACTGGGATGACCACCGGTCCGAGACTATGGGTACTTGGGCGACGCGGGCGGTCAGTACCGTCCCCAAATAACCCTGTACCAAGACTCTGAGTACTTGGCCTTCTTGGCCGGTCAGTTACCTCACCACCATGACGGTCATCAGGAATCAATCCAATCGCAGGTGTGCTCGGGCCAGGAGGAACCAAACTATAACGTCGTAAAGTCTCTGTGGGTCGCTCCAAAGTCGATTTCTCGTCCTGGAAGGCGGAATAATGTGGAATGAAATAACATGGGAATAGAGAAACTTATGGTGGAGTTTAGACCGTCAAGATTCCACAGCAGATCAATGAGCTTCTTAACTTAAACAAGTTTAATTGTTTGATGAAATCAGCCTATGAAAAAGGCCGGTTCGAAAGGTCTCCAGGAGTTATTTCACTGATTTGGCGGGTTCTCTCCTTATGACAGGACCAACAGGTTTAAACAAAGTCCTGCTTCAATTGAATAGTCTGAGTAACGATTCCATAACCCAGCTCATTGATGTGAACCTTTAACACAGAGCGCTCAACAACAATCAACTGTTCTTTGAAATGTGAATAAAGATCTATTTTTCTACAGATGCTCAACTGTTAACTCATTATATCAGTTGTATTAAGGTCTTGCTGGACCCCTCAATTTTTTAAGGGGGAAATAGTTTTTCTGAACATTATGTACGCAAATATTGTGGGGAAGCTTGAAGTGTATATTAGGTAGTTTATTTCTCTGAGTGTGGTGGCTACTATAGCCTTCAAATTAACTATTTTATCTAACAGAATGGCCTTGATCTAAATAAAGAACTCTGGCTTACAAACGATGTTGTACATGTAGTACACATCAATATACAGTAAGACCCAATGTCCACCCATCTGTTGTGATTATCCCATTCAGCCACAGCAGCTTGTCAAGTGCTTTATAACATGCTCCTCAAATTTTACTTTTATACTTTGAATTTAAAAAAAAAAATTCACTACCATTTTTTTGTTGATTTCTAACTTAAAAGGTCCAGCAAGACCATAAAGCTTTTCTTGTCTTTCTCTTTTAGGAATTTTACAAGAACACAATGTGTTTACCTGACAGTCTTTGATATTGTTCTGAACTATTCTGTATTTTATTATAAGGAGACACAAAATGTGTCTTGTGTCAGAGCGATCTATAGAAACCATTCACATTTTTATAGATTATGTTTTACAGAATACTAAAAAAAAGTTCTCAAGCAAAAATTATGTAAGTGACAAGCAAAAGTTCTGGATTCCAAATACTAAGTTAAGGAAAATGTAAAAAGATTGGTCAATCATTCCATTTTAAATCATGCAAAAAAACACTTAGAGAAATCATTACAAAAAAATAATTAAATGAGAAAAGGAAGATGCTCATGGAATAGGCTAGTCAGGCATTTTTAAAACTTTCAAGATTTTAGGAAAGATAAATCACATATTGTAACAAAAACTGTAAACTTTATACCATTGGAAATTGCGAATTAAACCATGTTACATGGTACCCTGGAATTGTTTAACCAAATTGAACTAAATATCCAATATTTAACTAAATAAAATATGTCTACATAATTATCAATTGAGTTGAACTTACATCGGTTTACCCATCTACTAAATCTACTTTAAAAACATACAGAAAATGCATTAGATTTAATAAACTTTCAGCAGAACTAAATATATACTTATAGAATTACACAACTTAAGAAAACTTATCAAACTTAATTCTGTTAAATTGAGAAATGCATTCATGTAAATTAAATATAATATCAAGATGTAAATTAGGTTAAAAAAATAAAAGAAGAAATAAAGAAACTACGAATATTACCAGTTCATGCCATGAACGTACCAAGCTACAGCCCAACGACTGTAAACTATGATTTTTTCGCTGAGATTTCGGGCTGACTTGTTTAGGGCGTTGTTGCAGTTCGGGTGTACTGGGAGCTAAAAAGAGAATGACAAACTCTGTAAATCAATTGTAACCAAAACATTTGAATAAGAAAAAAACCGAAAACTTAAAAAAAGAAATTGAGAAGAAAAACTGATAAATAGAAACAGACAAAATAAAAAGATGAAAAATACAACATACTAAAAAGCTGAACAAAATCCATAAATCCTCAAATAATGTATTGTATTAATCAGGATCAACTTTGAAACATCTGAATTTCCTCCCCAATTAAAGGTAAAACATTGCTGCAGTTGAAAATTGATACCCTGTATCATCCCTTGATGTCTGATTTAAAGTTTTTTTATGAAATTTAACGCTATGAATTATGTCACTGTCAAATGTTCAGCAGTTTAATACAATACCAAATTTTTCACACAAAATAACAAGCAACTGTGCAATAAGCAGCGGTATACTTAATATACTGTTTAAAATGGTATATTCTCCTTTAAATATGGTTTATTATGTTTCTGTAGAAGGAAGGCCAAATTTGAAAATAAAAATTAATCTGTCTAATTATAACTTTTTACATGATATTACCTTAACATCAATTAATTTTAATTTCAGTTTAATTTTGAGCACATGAGTTTAAATTATCCAAGACTTTTATCTCCAATATCGGACTAATTTACATAAAAAATATATACGATGAGTAAAAGAATATGGTGTAAACATAAAGGTGCAATAAAAGAACAGAAGATAAAGGTGTAGATACGTTACATGTATACCAACCCGTTCTACTCTTGTGAGCATTTTGTAGAGCGTCATCCACACTGAGGTAATTGCGTTGACCTAATTTATCATCCATCATTAATTTTTCCTCACCCTGTCGCATCATCAATGAGCCTCTGGTGAAATAAGTAATAAACATTTAACTTTGGAATTCAGTGAGTTACATGTTTTTTGAGAAGTGTACTCTGGAATCTGCCCCAGTATAGTGCTATGGCGGTTTAAGAATAATAATAATAATAAACTTTATTTACAGAGGGTAAGTACAATGGTACACTCTGTCAGCAAAATGCTGATCTACCCCGAGGCCCTCTACACACACATATACACACTCACTTCATACAATAATATGAGTACTTATGTGATATATCAGACATAGAAAAAAACAACAACATATGTTATATCTGTCACATTTCTTAAAACATTTCTTAAAGCAAATACGATAAAACAATACAATAAAAAGTACATATTTCAATATAAGTATGGGGTAATTTGATTTTGAATTTTCCATCTCCTCAATATATTTAACCGTTTAAACATTTTAACAGAGTTTGATGATGTTACTTGTGAGGACAGTTCATTCCATAAAGCAGGCCCAGAGTAAGAAATACTTTTTTTGAATAGCTCAGATTTGGGAAACGGTATTGATAACTTGTTAGATGAAGCCGATCTGAGATTATGATTAGAAGGTACATCGTTATTAAATAATTCTTTCATATAAGGTGGGTAACGGTCATTCAAGGATTTATATACTGTGAGTGATTTTTGCGAGTTAAGTTGTTCAAAAACTGTAGGCCATCTTAATGTTCCAAAGAGCTCAGTTGTGAGGGTTTGTTTAGTAGCATTCAAAACAGGTAAGCCATCTTAATGTTCCAAAGAGCTCAGTTGTGAGGGTTTGTTTAGTAGCATTCAAAACAGGTAAGCCATCTTAATGT
>JAQQZZ010128564.1:0-28462 GCA_030265115.1 Mopalia vespertina | reverse complement strand
ACTCTTCCTTCCAAAACAAAGAAGTTGTTTGTTGTACAGTATATTCATATAGGATATGATAGGAGGGGGTAAACCTTAAGTTTATTTCAGTCCTATGATGTGCCAGCACAAAGAGTATAAGAAAGCAAACATTCAAATTTGTTTACTTGTTTTCAGTTTTATGTCATACTTAAGGTTATTTCACTCATATGGCAATGTGCCAGCACAATGTGTTAGAGAAACCTCTCAAGCATGACACAACATCAAAACATCAAAGACAATCAGATGACAAAAAATATGGAATTATAAGACAAAGTGTGAGTTTTTCTTTGTTGGGAATTAATGCTGTACAGTTATTTCATTCATATGACAGTATGCCACCGGAAAGTGTGAGGTAAACCACACATGACAGTGGCAGCACACAATGACTCATTGGATGTCTCATGACAATTTGCATCTTTATATATCATCATAATGATAATTGGTCACTGTAGAAACAGTGATTAGTACTGTATCAGCCACGCCAGGTGGCACTTAATAATGCACAAAAAATACTGAAGACACAGTTTATCTCAGAAGATAATAGTTTTTTCTCTTGGCTTAAAATAAAAAATTTGAATTCAATCTTACCTATCCAATTGTACCACCTGGCCGTCTTCAACACTGCATAGAAGTTTATATATAGGCTCATCAGTATAACCCTGTGGAGGAAAAATAGGAATTTTAACCTTAAAACAATTGAAACATTTAGTTACTTGGGACTAATACGGTCTGTATTCACGTCATGTGATCTCAGATATTTCACGTAATTCAGTCCACTTCCAGGTACCCCCTATTCTTTCAAGTTCTAGAATAATTGGAAAGTTAAAAAGATGCCATTTCTCCCTTCCGCTCCTACACCTGCTCCCAACAGCAATACAGAGTATGGCTCTGAAAGATCGGTATTAACGAGAGAGTTGGGGAAAAGTACATGTACCCGGAAGTCAAGTAGAAGAGAACAGGACTTACATGCCCTATACCCGGGTTTACAGTTTGCCATATATGGTGTTGTTTGCGTTCCCAACAGAAATTGCCTCACTTTGAGCTTGACCCAATTGATCATATATGGTAAACAGTTTGCCATATATGGTGGTGTTTGCGTTCCAAACTAAAGAAGTTGGGGCTTATTCTCAGAACTGTAAACCAATTATGAGGACAATTTTAATGAGAAAATTATGTCCTATGTGTTGTAAAACTGTAAATGGTTGATGTCAGTTCTACAGTTTCATTTGCATCATCAGTTAAGCAAGTACAAGTGTATTGGTATCTCAGATATATATCATTGTTAATGCTATATTTGTTACAATTATTCTGTGTGTGATCCTGAAACAGACAAACTTTTGTTTTGCTACAAACGTAAAATTGTTTAGTGTATACGAATTTCCGGTTCTTAATCTTCACTAATCTTACTTTACTGATAAATAACCCATGGGGAAGATGATATTCTGTAACATATCCTGAAATCCCAACAGAGATACGGAAATAGCACTACGTATTGCCAGCAGGTAAATACAGCTACATCAATGGCTGAACAATGTCAATAGTTAATAATTCGTCGTTATTTCCGTATCCAATACTCAAGACAGATTTCCCAGGGTACAGGGGGATATTTTAAACCGGGTATATTTAGTAAATAATAGAAACAGGTTTGTACTTCTGACATTTCCTATTAACAGCAGTACAGTATCACTATCATGTGTGAATAGATAGCTGCTTTATTGCTCATTCGCTTTCCAGCACACATTGGCGAGTGGAAGTCTACCATCCCCATGTATAAATCATATTTGTTTGATTGGGGTTTAACACTACGCCTGTGGTTTTTTCACTCATAAGACAGCATGTCTGCCCAAAAGGTAAAGAAAACCACCCTTGGCACTGTGTTTCTCACTGTAATGACTGCATGCCAGACACTGGGTGGAGGAAACCACCTTAAATGTTAACTTAACAATGGCAAGACAGATAAATAATAATGTCATGTCAGAAAGTAATCAGAAAATCAGTAAGGATCAATTTAGACACCTGTAAGTTCATATTTTCAGAACATGCTTTGTATAACCAGGGATTACAATATACAGGGATATGAAGCTCGGCCTTATCCAGGCCCAATCCACATAAAATCAGGTAGTCTGTATTGTTCTCATTCGTCCGTTTCCGTTAAGATTCTGGAAAACTGGTGAGCCTGACAGTTGTCAATGCGCACGTGCATTACTATAGTGATAGATAGCTCATGAGACTCCCTCCTTCATGGTTTTTTGGGTTATTGTAAAGGTCCGCAAAAACATATAAATATTTGACATATACGGAATGTGAATATATAAGAACAAGCATTAACTTCTCCTCAATTAATATTCAATGTCAGTTAAGCAGAAAAACAAGTATAATTGAATCTATTCACGTCCCCAAAGACTTGGTAAAAATAAACCAAAAATATTAAGATTTACTATGTGCTTGATTTTCGCAGTTTTTGCAGTCTAAAAAACTAATCGAAATGTTAATTTATCTGAATTGTGAACTAAACTTGACGAGCATTAACATCTCTTTGACGGATTTAAATGGTTAAAAAGGGGGTGAATGAAAAACTGCCTAAACGGTTTGAGACACCAAAATGTAAAATGGAAATATTAAAGAGTGAAATCAAGTAAGTTTCGTTCAACACACTTTCTTCTTCGCTTGCAAACCGGTAAAGCATCTCGGCAGTTCCCGTGCTCCGCTAGGGAGATCGAGATTTTATCGGCAATTCAAGGTTAAAGCTTGCTGTTACATATCCCTGTATATTGTAATCCCAGGCATAACCAGTCCTTGAGTCTTATACAACTATGAGTCATAATTAACCTGTTACTAATTTTAGTCCTTTAATAGTGTATTAAGTGTATTAGCTATCTTGTATAAAACACGTATGAACCTTTGAACTACTGTACTTACCCCACCCCAGTTAAGTGTGCGTGATAGATCATTGCCCGTCCCTAAGGGCAGTATTGCCACGGGTGGAGGAGGTGAGATCTCTAAGCTGTCTATGGTCTGTAAAATCCATCCTACTGTCCCATCTCCCCCACAAGCTAATATACGTAAGTTAGGCACTTTTTTGTACAATTCTAACCTGAAGATAAAAAATATGCATGTCAGAACAAATAATGAAATCAATAAAGGCGAAATAATTGTTTCTGCTTGTATTCGAGTTATGTTTGTTTTCTTATACTCAGATGCTATGTCACACTTAAGGTTATTTCAGTCACATGACTATACTGCCAGCCCAATAATAACAACACTAAGAATAATGTTATCCAATGAGGAAAAAATTTGCTCTTGCCTGTAACCCTCAATAAATACTATACATAACATGTACATAGTATTTTAACATTCAAATATCATGTGAAGACAATCAATAAATAAATGAATAATAAAATCATCAAAGTAATTTAGATAATTTATAATAAACTGATCAAAATATTTATAAATTAGATATTCAAATTATCAAATGTACTAAAAAACAATAATCTTTTGACTGGCAATTTGAAGTTATAACAAAAAGTTATATACATAAGTAGAAATATACGTATATGTAAGTTTACGTACAGAAAGATTTTTCAACACTTTTAATGATGAGACATTATTAAAGCTTAATGGTAAATTGGTCCAATGACTCCTCTCAATTGGTATAAACTATTTTTAACGTATTTTGATGAGTTAAATTGGTGAAGGAAACCACCACCAATGTCACGGACACTGATAACAACAAAATACAAGACAAGCACAGCCATAAGAGAACTGAAAATAGGGATAAAAAAATCAGATTTAAGTCGCCTAAAACAGGGAGAGCACCAGTGCACAGACAGTGTCACACTTTAGTGAAGAATGTGAACTTACCCATATCTAGGTCCTCCGAGCTCTGTTAAATCAAAGACCTGTCGTGGATTTAATAACCATTGGAATTTGTGTAAGAGTTTTGCCCCTTGGTTACCTCCACTCTTTGGATTAATGAACACAATTAGTGGTTTGAGTAATGGAGAAGGAATGGGTTTTAATATAAAAGGTTTTTGTTCTTCTTTACTTTTCCGCTTCTTCAAAGATGCCTTCTTTTTTTTTCTTAATGAAGATTTGAATGACCCCTGGACAAAGAGAAAAGAGAAAGTATTTAGACTTGTAGTATTGTTATACACTTTTAACAGCTAATGTAGACTATTATTGTACACAAACAATATCCATTCATAAATATGATTATACATTTAGTATGACAAGTCTGCTACAGATTCTACAGGCCTTTTAATTTGTTTATTTGTTTAAATGGGACTTTTTAAGGTTTTTGCACTCAAAGGATGGTATGACAGATTAATGATTGAGAGAAAACACCCTCACACCTTTGGCAACAAACACAGGACAATTAAAGGATGCAATACAATGACATCACAAAGCAATCAGCTTCATGTTGGCCCTTAGCTCCAAGAGCACCAGCTCAACAGGCATAACCCTCTGTCAGGCCTTTTGAGCTGAATCTTACAGCTAGAATTGTTTAACAAGGTAACATTGTCTTGTCTCTTTACTTCAGTACGTTTTGCTAGGAAGAATTGGGTTTAACAACGCACAGTCTTAACTTTGACACCAATGGCTGATGATAGACCAGCCTGGACATCACTAGAAACAATGTCAAATACAAGACAATTACAAGATGCTAAAAAAAAAAGGTCAATTAGACAATTTGTGCAACTTTACAGAGTAAAGCATACTAACCATGATGCAAAGTGTTTATCATCCCAGACAAAGAAATATCTCAAATTCACACAAACTACCCATCAATAGACTTTGTTGGCATAATGTTGTTACTTTAAAATATTTATATGGAATCATTTGTAACATTATCGTATCACTCTGTCAAGGTCAGTGCAAACAAACATTTCCCCTAACGCAGTTGCAGTAGTACAATATATAAATAATTTGAATAAACACCATGCAAAGTTATTACTAAGTTTAAATAATAAATACTATTAACTGTAAATAATGTTACAAATACAGAGGATATGGTAAACAGTGTTGAATAATAGATTTGAACTTGAACATATACTTTAACTTTGCCATTGACACCTTTGTAGTATCAGGTGTGACTTGAAGAAATAGTATAATACATTGGCGTAAAATCAGACACTGGAGAAGTAAATAAATTATTAGGAAAAAGAACATTACACAGTGTTACAGGAACTGTTACTGAACTAGACAATGTTTCTCTTATGTTACACACACAGAAAAAAACAAGTGTCATGACTATATAGGACACGTAAATTGTCCCCAATGTGTTTCAACATTGGATATTTCCAATTATCTCTTGTCCTTTTGTCTTGATAAGCATTTGAAATGAGCTTTCTGGTTCTCCTGGGCCAATAGACTAGAACAATATAGTAGAACTCATTTTTATCAAGAAAGTATTTTTGTTTGATGAGGGCTTTACGCTTTACTTTCACTCATAAGACTGCATCGTAGCCTATTAGGTGAAGGAAACCACTCTACATGTCACTGACAATAAAGAAAGAGAATATTGTTTTGTTGATGAGGGCTTTACACTGTACTTAAGGTTATTTCACTCATAAGACTGCATCGTAGCCTATTAGGTGAAGGAAACCACTCTACATGTCACTGACAATAAAGAGAATATTGTTTTGTTGATCAGGGCTTTACACTGTACTTAAGGTTATTTCACTCATAAGAAAGCGTGCAAACAAGGACAGGACAATCATAAAGAGATCTGCTTTATGACAGAAAGCTCCCTCCAACCTCCCACATTTTTTGTCTGAAGGAAGTAGGTTTCAAGTACAGACATACTGCTTTACTATAAACACTGGAGTAAAATTAATTTTCCAATAGAGCAAAAGAAAATGGCATGTACTTCTGAATACACCGCTGACATATAAGTGAAATACCCTTGGGCATGGTCTTTAAAACCTATCAATCAACTACCCAACCTCCCGCATCCAGAATACAGTAACAAAGTATCATCAATGGTTAACTTAAGTTTGCCTTAATTTACACACACAGTGTATAATGTAAGCTGGTGACTGTATAGCAGGTGCTAGAGGCACCTCTCTAACCCTAATAAAATGGAGAACTTGCTTAAAACCTTTCAATTAACGTTTAAGATTTATCAGTATTTTATACGCTGCTCCCATCTTTAGAGCATGCCATTATCCCACAAGGTATTATGTGACTTGACACAACAGAGGTCTTCCTATCAATTTACTACACTAAGGCAACCAGAAGGGATCATATAACGGAAATGATAGATCAGTCTCAGCGTTCATATTTGAGATATATTTGGATGCATTTCCTCCAAAAATAATGCGAAAATTGATTCACCATTACAATGGAAAAACAGATGGCTTAAGGTATCCTATGGTATTGAATCAACTGTTCATTAGACACGTCTGGATTCATCCAACCAAAATCCTGATCTCAAAATATTCACAATATTTGACACTTGCATACTCATTTCCATATTCCCTAAGATCATTGTGGTTAAGATTTTCCTATCACGACATGGTTAAATAAATCCCTGTATTATCAGAAATTGTCATCTTAATATATCATATGACCACAACCGAAATAGGTAAAAATAACCATTGAACAAAATCCACTCTCCTGGCAAATTGTATCTGAAATTACTGTAACTCAATTCCTTCTTTTATCACAAAATATTGTTTGTTGTCTCAGCGGATTGTAGCAACTAGAAACCTCTGCCCCAGATTCCCAAAGGGTACTCACATTAAACTCAAAAGTTGTTGCCCTGCATGATTCTTTTATATTCAGTTCCATTATGAGAATTTAAAGTTATGACGTTACTACAACAGCGTGGCTGTCAGTTGCAGAATGACATATCACTTAATGTCAGGTTAGGGACAATCCACTGTTTTTAACATGGGTCGTATAAGCAATATTGGTAAAGGATACACATCCTTACTGTAAAGTGCATCCACGGGTTTGATATACAAACAGGTATATGAGTGAGTCACGCGATGCAGCTCCGGCAATCCAAGGGGTGTTTTGTTATCATGTTTCCTCTCTTTTTTCCATCGTTTTTAAGCAAGGAACAGTATGAAGTGACCATATAAGTGAAATACCCTTGAGTACGACGTTAAACCCATTAAAAAAACAAAAAATAGTGGCCCTTATTGCAACCAAGTGGTCTGCAAAACAAAGGGGCATCAGCATATTAAATTAAAAACAACTCTTTCTTTATTGTTTGTTTGTTTGTTTGATTGGGGTTTAACATTGACTTAAGGGTACTAAGGATTGTCCCTTTCACACTGTTCCTTGCCTAATTACGCTGGAAAAGTAGGAGGAAACCTCGTAAAAACCACTCCCACTTAAGTCTTATGGCTGACACGAATGATGATTGATCCCAAGACTTACATTGATTGATTAATTGTTTTTCACTTATATGATGGTGGTGGTTTGATCATTTTGGAAAGTTAATCTTCCTCCAGTGCTAACTAAAACTGTATTGTACACTCCAAACAAACTGCCCTTAACCAGATGGCACAAGATTTACAGATGACAAAGTAAATAACCAAATATGTAAGAGAATTACGATTGAGTTACATTGGAATATACTCGTTGAATTATAAATAGACTTAATTGAAGGATCTGGAGACATTGCAGACAGTACATGGAGTAGAGGGCTGGTTGATCCACAGACAGTTTGTGGGGGAGCATATGGCCCCAGCTAGGAATTAATGCACACTAATAAATCAAAAATCTATTACCTTTTTTGGTAACTTGATAAGCCAGGATGGCGGGATAATGATGCCAGCGTGGACTCCCAGGGTGCACTGCTCTTCAATCTGTTGCATCATGAAACAGCTGGTTTTGTTGTGGTAGGCGGTTTTACACCACGAACAACTGATGGCAATTATTTCCTGAAACGTACAATAAAACTCATCAAAATAGAACTGGATTGCCGAGGTAGAAAAGAAGTACCAATGTCCTAAGTGATATCATTTGTAAAGACCACACAAGATGGATATTCATCAAATAAATATTTAATTTGATCACTTGGAAATTATCTCTGCAAGACATTGGTTTAACCTGCCACACACACAGACAAACATGTGTAATACTGTATAATAAAATCGGATATTTTTGTGTGTTCTCTGTTCATAAAACAACTAACAGTAGATGCACAGAGTTGAATAAAATAGAGCTTAGACATAATTTAAGAAAATCAAAACTTATTTTTGAATATTTTTGCATTTATTATACCGCCAATTTCAAACTACACCACTCATGAAGAGCACTGAATGATATAAAAAAATTGGGACAATGCTTTGAAGATAATACTGCTTTGAAGACCTGCTTATAGAGAGTTCTCCAAATTTTGTCAGCATTGTGTTGTTTAAACTTAAATTCTGTGAAAGCTACTGTAAAAAAATAAAATATATTTAAAAATGAAAATAAGCAGATTTAAAATTTTGCTTTTTGCCAACAATTTGTTTTGTAAAACCAATGATATTGCAATGACATGACTTTTGTAATCAAAAGAAGGTTCATTACTTGTACCATCTTTTATCTCAACAACAACAACAACAAAATAAAAGTTACATTTATATGGCAGAAATTTGATAGATTATTATGTAACCAATGTTGTGGTCACACGCTAGCATGTGATTGTAGGACAGACAAGAAGCAACCAATTTGCTCAAATAAATGGCTTCTCATAATGTATGCTCATATATGGAATAATAAAAAGCCAGTTAAAAAGTTTAGTTCCAGAGCACAAACACATTTGTGGTGAGATAGACGACTTTATGGGGTAACCATGGATATGACTAAATAAGGCATGGAAGTCTCCTTCACTTCCAGCAACATTGTTGAACATGTAACACTGTATTTTCTTTTTGAATGCTGGTCTTCCAAAGGGGTATTTTGCTCTGTGCTGGATGGAACCTTAGGAGCTAGTTGAAGGGAGAATTATCATATTTGTAGCTTCCCATCATGTGATACCAGAATTAATAAGAATGTAGGTTGTACATGTTCCTGGATTGTTTGTTTGATTGGGGTTTAACGTCGTACTCAAGGGGATTTCACTTATATGATGACAGATTGTCCACTTCACACTGTTCATTGCCTCATTACAGTGGAAAACCGAGAGGAAAGTGATTTTCATCAGATGTAAAATAGGAAAAGACTACTGCCTTAAATGAAGGACACTGTTCCTATGGACAAAATCTGATCGTTTACTTCTAAAAGAACCAAATATATACAATTTAACAAGTAGGGGGTAATGTTAATGAGCTGTTATTATTCTTCTGGGATATTGTGTTTTCTTGATGGGTTTACATACCCAGATAATACATATTAAAGTGAACATGTCTGTCAATCAGTCTGTCTGATAACATTTATTTATCTTCAAATTTATCAGCAGTTAAACTGAAAACAACACATGTATAGATGCACAAACATTATATGGTACTGTGCCAGCAAATGTACAATTTTGAGATACCCCACCCGCCAACTTTCGGAAGTCAGATCGAATTCAATGCTTGCAACAAAATTTTAGTTGACCAAGAACACCCGAAAAACCTGATTGCGGAAAGTATTCTTTATCAATAAAATCAATTAATCAATTCAACCAGAAAACTCAATTCTAGATAGAATTACAGAATACGGGTAGAAACATTGGCAGCTGAAAGAAGATGGCAAAAACCTTGATGACAAAAGATGGAAAGCCTGGCAGAGAACGTCAGAGAAAGAATTGGCTGATCTCAGAACCACCTGGACAATTTCAGATAGAAAGTCAATGGGGAATTCCTCTCCTTCTAGACCGGCACTTTCAGATTGAACGGCTATGTGAAATAAGAGCTGGCTGAACAGTAGAGTTTGAGTTGTCAGAATTTTCCATTCAGATGACCACAAGGGAATTTCTACCATCAGAATAGTAAAAGGGTTTTCTGGTCAATTCAATATGTTCTCGGGTCTCATAGGGAACATGCTTATACCTTCACAATTCTCCATCTTTCTGTCTGAGCTTTTCCTCAAATGGACATGTCATATCATACTTAACTGCTATATATATCTAACATTCTGGCACTATGATAATTCTGCTGGAAGTTTTGAATTCGGCAATTCTGTTTCCAATATAACAAGATTTACAGCAAAGAACAGTGCTCTGTGATCTGAAAGGAGATTTGGAAATTATCCAAACAATTTGATTTTTGAGGATAACCCAGTAAACATGAAGGTTGATTTAATGGTGACACAGTTTGGTCAAATTAAAAGTTCAAGGCAATGGCAAGGTTTTTTTGATCCCCATGGGGAGGACATAAACCTAATGAACCAGCTGTTGTCCATCCGGTGTACTGTAAAAAAAGTTACCTACATTACATTGTTTCTTTGAAAGGGATTTAACTTTCCCCTTTAGGATACTTCACTAAAATGATGATGAATTCTACACGCCTTACTCAAAAACGATGGGAATTAATAAGAGAGGAAACCTTATAAAAAATGACCCACATGATTGTCTGTCCTCTTATGTGACAGCATTTAGAGGCCACATTAAACAACTTTACTGTATTATATACAGCTGGACTTTCCTGTGTCTTTGAAGTATTTTACCAATACTGGAAACTGAAGCATTGCTCTCAATCCATTAAAGTGTAACAATGAACATGTGGAATACTGACACTTAACCATATTTCAAAACGATTAAAAAAAATGACATGACTCGTGAAACTCCGCTGGAGGGATGCTGGGTATTGCTAGCGTTTCCTCGGCACTTTCCTCCAGTGAGGAATTAATGTTTACACCGCCAATCCTTGTAATCTAATCTAATGATCGTCCATTCATGTAAAACAGTGCCTTTTTTAAAATATACTTTTGAAGCAGTAGGGGTAACTATTGCCTGTTATTTGACTATCATGATAGTATTGAGATACTATATTGTATTGCTATATGTAGGACACTCTTGTGATTTTATTGGGATAGTCTTGAGGGTAGGATTTTGTTAAAATTGAAGCTCAGAATGTCTAAATTTGCATTTATGCAATAGATTATCAGTTAGTTATAAAAAAAATCCTCAAACACAGTTAAATAATTGTCTTTGCTTAAAAAAACATGTTCTTTAATGTATTTCTGGACCCTTGGGTCTATTGTAAGGTTGAATATTATCAAGCAGAATACAGATAGAATATTAAGAATCTATATATCTGTAGTATGTCATTTTGGTGAAGGTCCAACAATAGCTTTGGAAGTAATTGTAAATTGAACTAATGTTGCTAGAAAAAACACAGTGCAGTTTTCATGTTTAGTTTCTCAAAATGTAATTACTGTAACACCCAATAAATTAGTAGGCCTTTAACTAAAAAAGAGTTTTTTCAAATTTTGCTGAGAAGGTCATCAGTTGACGTTTTAGTTTTTCTAACTTTGGAAAATCGTAAAAAATAAAAAATAAATATATGTATATCTTTTAGAACACATTTGAAAAAATCTAGGCTGAACTTACATTGTTCTTTTTAAAATGTAACAATAAACTGTTTTTCGCGAAATTGCAAGTTTCTATATAAAATCTGAAGTGTCTCAAATAGGCATTTAAGGTTTAGCTATTAAAGTTTGACAGATCAAATCAGTCTATATGGTTTATACCCATGACGCCTACAATCCCACTACGTATAATCTCATGACGCATACAGGTGGATGTGAGAACTCTTTATTCACACCTCTCACTGGCTGGGATTATCAGCAGGCAATGCATCTGGAGAAAAATCAAAACTTTGGGACTATCCATGACTTACCAGAGCTTGTGGAAGATGTGTGGTACGTTTGAAGCCCTAGAGAATGCACCAGTCCCCATCACTTACAACTGTAGTTTATTTGCAGCCTATGTGACAGACATGGATTGAGGGCAGCTTTCCGGTTGACATGTGGGACCCTTTTGAGACAGAGGGTGCCAGGACAACTAAACTACTTAGAAGGATGGCACAGTAAACTATAAAATAGACTAGCAAAGAAGGCCCATCCAAATATATTTAAGATCATGAGCGGGCTCCAAACAGAACAGGCCACAAACGAAATGAAGGTGCTTCAATTAGAAGCTGGAGCAGCTCCGCCAACCAAACGCCGCCGATATAGATGCCAAACTAGCTATATTGTAAATGTGTTTTTTTTAGTTAAGCCTCTGGAGAACCCCAGCTGCTTCGCACTGTTTTATTCGTGAGACTACGCTGTCTATATTACATCTAACACTGAGGGTTGGGGGGAGAGAAGAGTATTAAGCCAGTTGAATAGTTACTACACCTCATGGCTCAACATATGACAAAAAGACCCATAGTGGGGAGCCTGTTGTAATAATCCCATTAATCTCCAATACCATGCCAATGACTCTGCAATATGCTCCAATAAGGACTCAAAATTAACTATTTGCAATTAGTATTTTGATATAATTATTGCACTAGCATAAACTTCAAATGTTTTGATTTATTTTTTTTTCTCCATTTTTGTCCAAGCGGTCCAGCAAGGTCTACAATGCTTTATGTGAATGCTTGAAAAAAAAAGACAATGCCAAAAGATGACACATATACAATCCAGGAACACACAGGTTTTCTATCGAAAGCACTGGTAGATGGCGGCAGCAAATATAATGATAAGTCAACAGTCTAATGTATGGTTACATCAATAATAAAAAGTAAAGATATTTTAATCATGTGAATAACATATTTCAATGTCGGCAAGTCATCTTATATATAGGATACATTTTTGGGATACAGTTGGAAAACAAAACATGATATCAGTTTAATTGAACAAGAGGGTAACCAATTGATTGCATATCATTAAAGATATTTTATACATACATCTAGCAATAGATCCCACTCACCTTAGTCTGAAAGGCGAACCTTTGCTGGAAAGACTGGGAATAAAGTAAAGATAATTAGACTGATAAATTTTGTATCAAAAAGATGTGAACAACTGTGTTGTTAAACAGATGGAAAGATTGTCAACATCAATTACAGCCTCTGATATCTATCTATGTACAATAGTGTATGTCTCACCTCACAACAAATGATATACTGGGAGATAAAATTCCCATCAGTGCTTCATATGAGATGCAATATTAATAAGGCAATTAGTACTTGGAAGCTGTACACGTCCCATGCCATTTTAATAAGAATCGCTGAAAGCTCGAAAACTTTTAATATAATGAAAGGAGAAATGGCCATGACTGCTAAAAAAGGAACAAAACTATATAAAAACCAAATTTGATCTGTTGATTGTTACAAGAAAGCTGTAGATATGATCTGAGCCAACTCCACATAAGAATAATGAAAAGAAAAAAACCCAAGAAAACCAAAACCGTTTGGCGAGACAAATATGAGGCATGTTTATAATTAATAAACCTGTTGATAATATAATAGACTTAACACAAGTTGATATCTTGATATCCAGTTATCCACACAAATAAAATTTCAAGCACGCCCTTGGCCTGTACCCACAACTGAATTCCAGAAATTAGACATTCAAAGTGCTGAAAAGTTATAAGGCATCCTCCATGAGGCCAAAGACGGCACAACTCAATGCCCTTTTTTTAGCCCCTCAGATAGCTTCACAGTAAAAAGAAGATAGATCCAACAACTCTTTTAAAACCAAACTTATAATTTGTGGACACAAGCAACCACCCAGTACTTCAGATTATTAATTTGACTGGATTACATATTTGCAAACATGATAATAGTAATTCAAGTTTATAGTAATTTTCAGCACAAGTAAATTAAGTTTAAATTGCCCTATAGTTCTGGGACAACAAGGCAATATAAATTGCTTGCCAACCCTTCACGAATTATTTCAGAATACTATTGCAGCAGAGACATAAAGCCCAAACATTATTGTAAGATATATTGCTTAATGGTTTAAATTGTTTTCTTGATCATCTGTTTCTTGAAGGAGATCATGTAAGTAAATCGGTAAATGGTAGTCATAATGCTCTTCACTGATGAGATATAATAATACAGCCAGACCATTGGTTGATATACAAAATGAAGATGATTACAAGATAAATAAATAGTTACCTTTCCACACTGTTTACATTTCCCTTCCTGTCTTCTCCGATGGACCCAATGGTGCCTCATAAACGTTTGCTGTGAAAGCAAACAGACAGAAATGCAAACATGGATTAAGTTATCCAAACAGAAACATTTACACTACATGTAGGTACTGCCAATGGTTATTACTGTCTTCAGGAAGTTTAGAAAATAACCTGAAGTATGTACCAAAACCAAACAAATACAGTACTTTAGTCACTTAACATGTACACCAGACTGTTTTATTTCAAACAAGAGGGTCTTCATAAAAACCTTAATAAAAAGTTTATATAACATTTACAGAACTGCTATTCCTCTTCAAAATAGCAGATACAGAGAGAGGAAAAACTAGAAAATATACCCAAAATGTTACTCGTTTTAGTAGGATTTGGAAATTGTAGCAGTAACATAACACGATTCTATGGAATTCAACGTCTATATCTTTTGAGGAACAACGTTTCAGTGCAGATACTAGCACCTTCCTTAAGCTTAATGTGATGTGTAAAATGGTTTTCTCTGAAGACATATACGGGCAAATTGCAAGCATATCTGTCACTCTAATTAAAGCATTACAAAATTAACTCCTGATGTGAAAAAATCCTATATTAAACAAGAAATAACACAAAACCTGAAAATGCCAAAATAATGATTACCACTGATTCAATCGGTTATCTGCCTTTTTATCAGAAATTGAGACCGTGGACATTCATGAATCCACAGTGCTTGGCATCATGAATGCCACTCATAAATGGATTACACCGCTTATTAATAAACAGTAAAATCTGATTCTAATTTCAATCACATTTGAATCAAATTGGCATATCTCTAATCCACTCTTACCCTGGACTGATTTTAATCTGACGAAAGCAACAATCTCTTCTTTAACGAAATATATCTAGTATCAAAGTTACATGTATGACTTAATCGATTTGATTGACTTTTCTTGACTGTTTTTATTTCATACTTAAGGTTATTACACTCATATGACGTGTCAGCGCAATTCATGGAGATTTCCCTGGCAACAAACAATGAGATACAAAACAAACACAAAAACATATATCTATAATACAAATAATGGAATCTTAATAGTTTGTTTGTTTTATCCGTGTTTTAATTTCACTTTATTAAGATGTATTGACAAGATGGGACAACTACAATACAGTTGCAATACAAAGATATCACAGACAGAATAGCTTTATGTTTCTGTTTAGATCTGAGAGTAATAGGATGCTCCCTCCAAGCACGGGCAATTGTCAACGGAAGACACCACAAACCAAAGGTCATGTGGGTCTTTAGCCTAAGGTGCACCAGAGAGATAAAAATCTCTTTTTTACCACTTGATTGAGCTCTAAGAAAATCTGTATGTTATACAGGTAGAGAAGTTGTTGTGCTGAACAAACTGTAGGCTACATGGAGAGAAGTTGTTGTGCTGAACAAACTGTAGGCTACACGGAGAGAAGTTGTTGTGGTGAACAAACTGTAGGCTACATGGAGAGAAGTTGTTGTGCTGAACAAACTGTAGGCTACATGGAGAGAAGTTGTTGTGCTGAACAAACTGTAGGCTACATGGAGAAGAGTAGTTGAAAAGAGGATACTCCAGTGATTGCATGCTTATCTGAAACACTCAAGGTCCTTTCACAGTGTCTGGTTGTGACAAATGTAAGACACAAGTAATTAAAGGGTTTCTTTTGATGATTGATTAGTGTTTTTAAAACGTGCTTAATGGTATTTCTCTGAAATGTCAGCAGTGTATTCCAACAATAACTGACACTAGCACAACTCCAAAGAAGTGAGGTGTTTTGATATTAAATTTTGGAAAGTTAATCTTCCTCCAGTGCTAAGTTAAGACAGCTGTGCTACTCTTTAAACAAACTTTCCATTAGCCAGACGCGACAATTGATTGAATGACTGGTTGGTGTTTCACCTGATGACTCACTGATATGAAGGCAGTATACTACTACACTGAAGAGCCATTCACACAACCATAATTAAACAAAAAGTACACTGTCCTTAAACTAGATGAGTGTTCTAGGTCAATTTTAACAGATCTTATGTAAGACTAGGCAGGGCGGTCGATCAAACAGAACTCAACCCTATTACATTACATCGTTATCTTATGAATTATTAAAGTGGCCTGTAACTTGAGCTCAAAACAATACCCATAAAACAGGTTCTGATATGTATACTGCTTATAAATGTTTGCCTTCAACTTAGGATAAAAACAATACAATATAAGACAATGCTAAGTTGTATGAAGCCAGTATATGCTTGCAAGTTGTCTCTTTTATTTTCTGAAGAGATGCTTTATTTTGTAAAGCACAAATAATTTGAAATTGAAAATTTATTTGGATTAAATTAAACAGACATCTATAATACAAATTTAGAGATCAACTTTAAAATAAATGGTGCAAAAGAAATTGAGCTGCCAAGATCTAAAACCAGAGCGGCCAAGCATTTGTCAAGGCATATAACCATAGCTGTCAGATGTATAACCATAGCTGTCAGATGTATAACCAGAGCTGTCAGAATCTATAACCAGAGCTGTCTAGATCTATAAACAGAGCTTTTTAGGTCTATAAGCAGAACCACCAAGTCCTATAAAACCAAAGCTGCCAAAATCTATAACCAGAGCTACTTGGATCTATAAGCAGAAGCACCAAGTCCTATGAAACCAGAGCTGTCTAGACCTATAACTAGAGCTATCTAGACCTATAAACAGAGCTTCTTAGACCTATAAGCAGAGCTACCAAGATATATAAGCAGAGCTGCCATTCCCCTGAGCTACCATTACCCTGAGCTGCCAATACCCTGAGCTGCCAATACCCTGAGCTGCCATTAACCCTGAGCTGCCATTACCTTTAGCTGTCATTAACCTGAGCTATCATTACCCTGAGCTGCCAATATCCTGAGCTGCCATTGACCCTGAGCTTCCATTACCATTAGCTGCCATTAACCTGAGCTGCCATTAACCTGAGCTGATATTGCCCTGAGCTGCCAATACCCTGAGCTGCCATTGACCCTGAGCTGTCATTACCTTTAGCTGCCATTAACCTGAACAAAGTTTTGAAATAATTTGTCAATCTTACTGATATGAATGTTAGCTCTCTTTCTATACTGTCAACATTTGTACATTTTTAGTGGGATATTCTTGTGAGCATATTGTTCCCCCAATGACTTCATCTTAAGTTCTACGTTTAAGTTTAGGTTACTTAAATTCACCAAGAGATACAGGTAGAAAACAAGCACCAGACATACTACATGGTGCAATTAGGTCAAATGTGGCTGTTGTTGACCCCAAATGATCACCTTTGTGTTAGCCCTTAAACTTGGGAGCATCATAACAAACAGATGCTCCCTCGTATCATTCTAGACAAAGACAGCAGTGTTATAAATGTAGGAAACGAGATGACATTAGGTGTGAGATGAAGTAAAATATCACATTGGAAGAAAGAAATATTTACGCAAAAACCTGGATAGGATATTAGGGTATTTACAATGGTGTTCCCCAACGACTGCTTTTATAGCACTCTTCTGTAAGCTTGAAGAGAAAATGGCCATGAAGAAGCAAGTGTGGACTAAAGGGCAGATAAATGTTCCTTCTGTTCATTCATGATGCATGGGAACAGCCAGTAGGGGGCAATAAATGATAGATATGGCCCAAGGGGGACTGAATATGGCTGCAATACTTTGCTCACTTAAGTGGGAAACCGTCATGTATATTTAATCCACAGTAGTTGAACATGACTCGTAATGGTTTCCTGCTAGCTATTGGTGTGATCAGGTTTATTTCCCAGTGGACTGACATTTACCTTAGTGCTTGAAGCAAGCAGTTGTCAAGCCAATGTAGGTATATACTTTCTGGTGAAGCTTTTTGTTCAAAAACCTCATAATGTACATGTAGCCAGAGTATTCAAATGGGCTGGGAATAAACATCACATTTAAATGTTTCTTTATAAAAACAATGTCACACTTTTGAAATTCAACAGATATTTTACACCATTGCAAGTGACTATAACATAAAATTAATAACATCGGACTAACAAAATCTTGACATAAATATATTTATTTATATATATATATATTATATTTTGAATAAATGAAGAGAGAAAAATTTGCTTGCCTCCACCAGGATTCGAACCAGGGACCTTTGGGTTACAGGCCCAATACTCTATATATATATTTAAGAAAATGAAGAGCTAGTTAGATTTAGTAACAGAACCTTGGTTCTATACCTACGTTTTGTATTACTTTACATTGACCTGTTTATTTTCATGTTGCTTCATCTAATCTTTCTGGATGAACAACTTGGTCATGAATATTTGACAGGGTACCGGATAACTTTATGAATTTTGCTAGTTGTATATGAATAATTAGAGGCTACAAGTTTATCACTTCTACTTGATGATTCGCCCCAGAAGGTGATTAATAAATGCTGTGTGATATATACATAGTTGTTAAGAGACTATCGCTGTTCACCTCCAATTAAACATTCATGGAATAGCCCAGTGATGTCTTATCACAGCATGTTAAACATACGCTGTATGAATAACTTATCAGCTATGACCATTAATACAGTGAGGATGGAATGGTAAGTTTATTAATATCTAGTGTGTTCAACACCAAATGATGTATATGGCATCAAATGCCAGAGTTTGATTCAAAACAGAAAAGAACCATGTAAAAATGGTGGCTCAACTTTCACACGGAGTAGGCTACAAACCAAGAAAGAAATAAGTCTTAACTTGGTAGATTTGTTTGTTTGTTTGTTTGTTTGATAGAGGTTTAATGGCATACTTAAGGTTATTTCACTCACATTATGGCGTGCCAGACCAATGCTTGAAGACAGCCATCCACGACATCTTCAACAATCAAAGACAAGACAAGACAAACACAGGACAATCACAGGACAGAAGACAAAGACATCACAAACAGAGAGGCTTCATTTTGCCTCTTAGCTTCGAGAGCACCAGGGCAAACGGTAACTTGGCAGAAGATTTGTCCCATACCTAAATCGTTACCAAGAAAGTGTTCCACGATGCACTGAACCTAGATTTTCAACCCATAACTACCGTGTGTCACAGAAAGCTACAAATTGCCCGATTCATGAAAACAACTTACAGCTAAGGATATTTTCAAAAGCAACAACTCTTTCACATATACAATAAGATAATACATGGGCACACTATCCCCTCAAACAGATATTTTACAATTCTGCAATACCTTTGTTTTATTTATTTTCTCTTCATTTGCTGCTGTAAATAGCGAAGTAGGATGGACAGTTTGGTGTGAAACTCAAGGGTATTTCACGTATATGTTTAAATTGTACTCAAATAACTACAATCATACTGAAACTGTGACAAGATGTGATTGTTCTGTAAACAGAATGTTCCCCTAGTGTTAAGTAATAACAGTATGGCAGACTAATACAACTTACCTGATGGATACAACTAAAATGTTCATTTGTTTGATTAGGGTTAAACCTCCTACTCAAGGGTATTTCACTTATATGACAACGGATTGTCCATTTCAACTTGTTCCTTGCTTAAATACGGCGTAAAACCTTTTAAAAGAACCATTTTTACACTAAAGAAAGAGAGTTACAACAAAATGTCAAAAACTTTTAATTAAACCGTATAAAATTATTGAACATACCTCTCTGTAATTTCTGACACCAGCTTCTCTAAACGTTGGTTTACATCTCATATTCTTCTAAAAAGACAAAACAATAAATGTTAGCTAATATGTTGTCTGAGTTTTCCAATACATTTCTATAAATTAGGCCTACCGTAATAATCACATAGATAGTACAACACGCTAGTATCTGTCTCGCACAGAATACAAGCATTAAGAGAATCTAAAGGTAAATCACTGTTGGTATAGAATTACGAAAGAGAAAAAAACTTGAACAGGGACCTGAATGCATTAAAAGGGTATCAATGGGAGACAGGGGCTTAGCCAGAAATCAAAAGTATGGTGTCCAAAATGGTCATTTTGCTTCACATTTCAAATAACTGGGTGTCCGATGTTGACAGTTTTCCTATTTCCTGCATGTTAAAGTTTCTTAAAACAGGGTGTCCAAATGAGGCATTTGTTCACTTCAGGGTGTCCATTTGGACAGGTGAACGGGTGTCTGCCTAAGCCCTTGATGGGAGATAATCAACAACAAGAGTAACAACTCCAGTATAATGGAGTCACGATTTAATTTTTTTCGTCTTTCAGTAATAAAACAAGTCCTTTGACACAATTACTAACAAGATACATAGCGTTAATCTCAACTCAGAGGCAAAGTCTAAATGAAAGAATGATTTACGGTCTTTTTTAGTTTGAAATGATATAATCAGAAAACAGGGAAGAAACCCTATCAACAATGTAGTCTGACATGTAAAGCACAGAACCACAGCAGGGCAGTGGGACTGTTTCAGCTCAGGTTCACGTCTTTAAAATTAAAAATGTTTATGAATGAGAGCTAACGTATTGTGTTTAATCAGATAATTGGATGTGTTTGGTGTGCAAATAATTTTCTGTTGCAGTTTGCCTCATAATCAATGTGTAAAGGTTGATATTGAATCAAGTAAGTGTTGATTTCCATTCAATTAATTTTTTTTATATTTAATCAGGATTAATTTATTCGATAAAGAAAAACGAGTGGAAAACATGATTGTGAAAAATGGTAAATTAGCATTGGACTGGCACTTAATTTAAAACCAATCGTTTTGCTCTGTAACATCTTGTAAAGGAAACAGGAAAATTGGAAGATAGATGAGGTAAAATGTCACAAAGTGTGAAGGGAGGTTTTTTTCCAAACTGTGTCTGGTTTTTGTCAATAAGTTTTCTAAGTTCCCTTGACTGGCAGTTAAGATCTGGGGTCCGTGTCAGAAGGTATTTGTGTGTGGTTGATTTATATGCTGATTTGTCATATGAATAGGCAAACATGGCCGCTGATTTCAGCAAGGGGTCGACAGCTCCGACTATAGATATTGTCAACACCAGTCTTTAGCCTTGATACATTGCTGTAAAGGTTGTAGCTAGCAGTGAATTATCTGAACAATTTGGTTCCATGTAATTAGATTTCCCATCCCACAGAGACCCCCATCTGTATCAATATACACTGATTTATGCCAGATTATTGGACGCAAATTCAATGACATAGCTTCAGAAAATGAATAAAACCTGACTGAAATGAAGGCTATCTATAACTCCCGGTGCAATAAAATACAGCCGCAACAATAATATAGAAGGTAATGCAGTCAAATTGTGTATTCAACAGGACAGCAAGTATCCTGATTTCCTTAAACCTCAAACAACTTCAGGGTTTTAAAAGTCCTCAGGTTGATTTGAGTTAATCCGAGAATAAATGATGACATGCCCGTGAGTCTCTATCTATAGTGCTGGATTAGAAACTTAATCTGCTATTCCAGACTTATCTTTGTTTTAATCTGTGGGACAAGAAACCACGAAATTTAACAGGGCTTTGGAACTTACTGTCACAGAAAGTCAATCACCCTTGGATCAGTGAACAAATCTATCATCCGAGACTTGGTTGATATAGGTTTAAAGGGCCTACTGCTACAAGAACTCTAAACTGGTTTTTTTTTTAAAACAATGAACACTGACCAATAGGAAACTAAGTGGATACACTTGGAACACCTTGTAGTCCGAAGGCCAAAATATTTTTGCACGCAGCGGTGTATCTTAAATACACTATTAAGCATAAATTTAAAAGCACATACTTTTTCTAAAATTCCAATGCAGGCAACATGGGCAACAATCTTGCACGCGGAACACTTTTTCCGTGGTCCCATTTTCTGAAAAGGAACAAAAATAAAAAATAAATTTCAACATAATTGGCAATATTACTATCGAAAAAATATTTATATGCAAACAACACTTAAACGGAAATAAATATAACAAAAGTACAGACCTGGTAACAACAGAATGGTGTTTATAATTAGTTCTGTTAGTAAATTAAGTTTTATTTGAATAGTTTCATTGGTTTAGGTGAAAAGTAGGTAAATGTCAAAAACCAAATTGGTATCGATTAAAAGTATTTAAATTCCAAAAACTAAATTCAATACTTCAGCATTTAACAGACCATCAACAAAATGATGGTTTAATAAATATTGAATTATTAATGTATGTGATACGAGTGTGATACAAAACTTTTGTGTGGAACTAATGTCACATACACATGTACTAAGGAAAAGAGGATATATCACTGAATGAAAAAGGGATATATCATAGAATAAAATTTACAAAATATGAGCCCACACGTAGGAAGGTTGGTTGGTTGGTTGGTTGGTTGGTTGGTTGGTTGATAGATTGATTGATTGATGGGTCAATCGACTGATCTTAATGTTATGGGCCTTGATAAGTGGTATTTAACTTTAGTGACCGCTGTGTGTTCCAACAGTACAACTATAAAATGTGATGCGATCTACTATGTTAGAATTTCCACAAAGCGTAAGCTACATGAAAACATCAACATTTAGATAGTACATTTTATAATAGTAAAATAACAGCAAATATTAAACACCATTTTTTCTTTGCTTCAAAATGACCATGATTTTTACAGGCTGAAGTTATTTTAAACCCATTAATGTTTATTTTGTTATTTTCTGTAAGCTTAAACTTTTGTTTATGCTAGACCATCATTGGCTACATAGTTTATGTTTATGTCTCTGGCAAATAGCCTACTTAAATATGAGCTGGAATGTAAAATAATTATGAATGTGTACATTATTTGTATACTATTACTGAAGAGCATGTCTTCCTGGAATTGGGAGTCAGGTTAAGAGATACTTTTATGTCGGACAATGCCAATGTGACCTTGACATGCGACCTTTATTGGTTGGCTGCAGCCAGATATCCCCATGGTGGCATGCAGATTGTATCCATTAGCCTAGTTATTATCTCATCAACATGGTGGATAAGTCTGCTTAAAAAGACCCTGCTCAATACTCCGGTAATAATTGAACGCAATGGCCATTCTTAGGCTTGTCACTACTATGATTAATCAGCTACTAAAACAGCAAGCAGAAAATACCCCTTAACAAAAAAAAAAATAAAAAAAATAAAAAAGACAGGATCTTCTGAAACAATCCCAGTCAGACAATATGTACAGTCAAAGCTAGACTGTAGGTGGTAAAATGTGGGCTTCCCATTAGGAAATGGATTTAGTGGGCTTTTAAAAAGTCGTTGAGAGGTAATTGAGTAGCATTGATGATGATAGCAATTACCAGTCACTCGACCACCACCGGGTAACACGCACTGCAGTTTTTATCTGCCAAAGGAAAACATCCGCCAGTGTTATCCTCTCTAAACCTGTTTAAATGCAGCAAAATACCTGAAAGCTTTGGATTCCAACTCAGTCACACAATAAACATGTTCACTGAATGTTTAAACAACTCTGTTATACACTCAACAAACCCTTAAGTTGGCAAAGCTGCCATTGATTCACTTATTTTCGATCATAAATGGCACCAGCCAAAATGCAAATATAGTTGTTTGTTTAAACTGTGTTTATATAAGCACGACATGTTAACAAGCAGTTTCTCTTTGTCAACTCCATGTAACTCAGTGCCGTTAAAAGGGCCATCAACACTAAAATTATTCAGAATACAATGTACATATATGGACTTACATAAAATATAACTCTTACAGAAACAACAACAACAAAAAACCCCAGAAAAAAATGTGAGATTTATGCAGACAGGTGAGCTAATCAGTGGCCCAAACATTATAGGCATCGGAATAATGTGGAAAATAAACTTTCTCGATTTTTGTGTGGTAATTGGAAATCTAACATGATTTACAAAAGCAATTTGGCGTTCATGGTCTACGCTATATAGATACACAAGTAGGCTGAATGTTAAAAATAGACCCACTTTGGCAGCAATACAATGGCGGTCTTGAGAGGCCTGAGTTTTCCCATATAAATGCTAATGTTGATCAAGATTTTTTCTTTCCCCGACTAATAGATGGCTTAGTTTATCAGAGATCAACAAAGATAGTGTAAATGTAAAATCTTAGACACTAATTTACGCCTGATCAATTCTGGTGGTCATAACATTAACACAAATTGATATGAGTGATTGAGTAGTGTTTTATGACAGACACTCATATTCAGCTACAGTAGAGAAACTTGGTTAGTTTATTTGATGGGTGTTTAACATCCTACTATTTCACTTATGTGATGAGGACAGATTAACCATTTCTTAATCTGCCTTACTTAAATTAAATGGTGGAAAATGAGGAGAAGCCCAGTAGAGAGATAACAGATTTAATTATTTTCAACATTGTCTTATATTTTAAGGTTATTTGAATCTGCTCCAGCACCAAAAGTTGTACATGATCATCAATAGAACAAACCAAATTATATTTCTGAAGTAAGTATAGAATTGTTGATAGACTTAGGTAAGGGTAAAATAATAAAGTTATCTGTATATATCGCCTTTGAATCAAATTTGTTTTGGGGCAGAATGGTAAGATGTCACTCATCATTCATCAAGTGCAAAGGTAAAAAGGTCACTATAACAGACTTAAAGCCACTTTACATCAAGCATGCCAAAAAAAATAAAATAAAATAAAATAAAATAAAATAAAATAAAATAAAATTAAATAAAACAAAACAAAATGGCCACTCAATGTCGACACTTAGATGGGGGCAAATTATTCTGTTGCATATTTTTTTGACAATATATAATTATTTTTGGCTAACTTAATTTTACACATGTGCAATAAATTTTTCAGATGGTATACAATTCGTCACCATGCAGTAAACAAAAAAAGCCATTAAATGGCAAGAAAAGATGCAAAACCAATAAAACACATTTTGTGGCTTTTATGGAACAAAGAATTGCCTATTCAAGATTTTAACTCAAAGTTTAATTATGTGTTTTTTTTTTCTCATAGGTATTGCTGTGTGTTTATCCGCATTACCCAAGGGGTACATAAAAATGAGATTGTAAGTTTACATACTGGTCGAGTGGCAAAGAACGGAAGACATGTACCAATACTAATAGAATACATTTGCATATACACAATGCCCAGATGGTCTATGTAATACTTAAGGGTGATTGAAGTGTATGTCATAACAGCTCATTGGTACTGTTTGGTGGTAAACCTAATAAAGGTGGTGCCAAAATCACTGTAACAGCTCTCGAGTCCCATATGACTTAAGGCACACAAAAATAAGAGACACTCCATTGAATAGTCATAGGAGAGGTGTTACAGCAGATGAGGTGTGAGGCAGACATGGCCTGACTGACTTCTGTACATGATACTCTCCGGGTTCAAGGACACCACACCCAGACTAGGCTGTTCTGTACTAAGATTACTAAATGAACAGGCAACCCAATTAATTTTGTAATATCGTCTTCAATGAAATAACAACAAGAATGAAGTTTACTCAGAAATGACAGTCACTCACAAAGTCCAAGCATATAGACTACTATATCCCACTGTTTGTAGAATTTGTTTGATTAGGGTTTTATGCCTTGCTTAAAAGTAACGTAATGTATATGACAGTGTGCCAGCCCAATGGGTGGTGGATGATACAATACAAATAAAGGACTCGATCAGCTTAAGCTTGGCTGTAAAGCTGTGATGGCTCTCTCAGGGTCGACACCTCCCTCCAACAAACACCATTAGTATCACATGGTAGTCTACCTTTATCTACAAATCGGGATCATAGAACCCTTGTCATCCTTTCCACACGTCAAGTGATACATATAGTAGTAACATTGTTCCTTCAAGTGATAGATATAGTAAGAACATTGTCCCTTCAAGCTGGGATTACAATATACAGGGATATGAAGCTAGGCCTGATTCAGGCCCAATCCACATAAAATCAGGTATTCGGTATTGTTCTCATTCGTCCCTTTCCGTAAAGCGTTCGGAAAACTGGTGAGCTTGACAGTTGTCAATGCGCATGTGCATTACTATGGTGATAGATAGCTCATGATTCTACCTCCTTCACAATTTTTTTGGTTGTTTTAAGGGTCAGCAAAAACATATAAATATTTGACATATACAGAATGTGAATATATAAAAACGAACATCAACTTCTCCTCTATTGATATTCAATGTTAGTTAGGCGGAAAAACAATAAAAATAAAATAAACCAAAAGTATTAAAATATACTATTTGCTTGTTTTTTGCAGTTTTTCCAGTCTAAAAAAATAATCGAAATATTAATTTATCTGAATTGTGAATGAAACTTAACAAGCATTAACATCTCTTTGACGGATTGACATGGTTGACAAGAGGGCGAATGAAAAACTGCCTTAGCGGTTTGAGAAACCAAAAAAATCCCGATCGCCTTTTCTTCCTTCAATCGGCCGCCTTTTTTTTTATATCCGTGAATATAAGGTTTTTCTAGTCCAACATAAGATTTTTTTTTTACCCAAATGCCCTTTCTATGAGTTATAATAATACTTTCTACAGAATTAAAGATAGTCGTTTATATGTCTTTTTATTTTGGAAAGCAGCTGTAAAATGGAAATATTAAAGAGTGAAATCAAGTAATTTTCGTTCAATACCGCTGTCTTCTTTGCTTCTTTGTTCGCCAGTTCCCACGCTCCACGAGAGAGTTTCATCAGCAATTTAAGGTTAAAGCTTTCTGTTAGATATCCCTGTATATTGTAAACTCAGATTTAATCCTTAGATCTTCTGACGATTATTTTGATTAATATAATAGATGAAGCAAAATAAAGACAAACAACACGTAAAAAAAATAGATAAATGAATAATGTGTAGCACTGTCATTGTCTCACCCTCTGATAAAGGAACAACATGTTAATGACTGGTTAGTACTGCCCTGAAGAATTGTAAAATAACACTACATGTTAATGACTGGTTAGTACTGCCCTGAAGGATTGTAAAATAACACTACATGTTAATGACTGGTTAGTACTGCCCTGAAGGATTGTAAAATAACACTACATGTACATGTTAATGACTGGTTAGTACTGCCCTGAAGAATTGTAAAATAACACTACATGTACATGTTAATGACTGGTTAGTACTGCCCTGAAGAATTGTAAAATAACACTACCAGCATTAATGGAAAGGGAAATAAAAAAATCTTTCCAAAGTAACAAGGTATTTGGTTTGCTGTTTGTGGAAATCTTACACTTCCTGGATGTAAAGGGATATTTTTAAATTGATATTATGTTGAGATTACAGCAATCCTAAGTGAACAGAACCGAGTCAAGATAAAAAGGTTATGACATGTTGGAGCTACAAGAAATCTTAAGCCTGGGCACAGATTACAATGTACAGTATAATAACTCAATTGAGACGTAAGCCATGAATTGTCAGCTGTGTGACAGCTAATATTGCCACAATGTAAAAAGTTCCGCCCAAATATTTAAGTATAAATAGGAACACTTAGAATCTCTGTCTTGTTTAGCCCCTGTCAACAAATGCTGTGTGTCAGCCCTGTGGAGTGGGGGAAATAGCTAAGCAGTCCCTGTGACCACTAGTTTCTGCCACATATACTCTGCCATTGTCTTCTAACAAAACACACATGTTGAATCTAAACTCTCTTAAAGTCTGGATTTACAATATTAACTTGAAAGATATTTTGGATACTCTGGTCTAGCCCAAGTAAACATCTGACCGCGTGTGGCATATATAAAACGAACTTTATACGGATGTTTTCACATTTCAAATATATATCAATATGACTGTCTGTCAATGACACAAAAGTATAATAAGAAAGGCCTTTCATAACACCATTGTAATTGTTAGCAAAAATGAAAATTTCCCTACCCCTAAACAACTGTTTTTAATTGTTTCATTTGAATTTTTACGTTATACTAAAGTTAGTTACTTTCTTTCAACTACATGTACATTGTATTCTTCAAACAAGAAGATATTCTCTTGATATCGCCTCCATAGTTCTATCCATGTAAGTTTATTTACGCATAACAACATGTACGAATCCTAATAAAAAAAGTAGGCACAATGATGAATGGTTTTTACGGTAAGGAGTACTCTGATACTAACCATATCTTTATTGTATTGTGATTATTGTCACTCTTGAGACAATCCCATATTAACACCGTTAATGTCAATCAAAAACGCCAAGTACCGCTGCCTTCATCAACAGTCACTACGGCCTTCATCAACAGTCACTGCGGCCTTCATCAACAGTCACTGCGGCCTTCATCAACAGTCACTGCTGCCTTCATCAACAGTCACTGCGGCCTTCATCAACAGTCACTGCAGCCTTCATCAAAAGTCACTGCGGCCTTCATCAACAGTCACTGCGGCCTTCATCAACAGTCACTGCAGCCTTCATCAAAAGTCACTGCGGCCTTCATCAACAGTCACTGCGGCCTTCATCAACAGTCACTGCAGCCTTCATCAAAAGTCACTGCGGCCTTCATCAA
>JAQQZZ010128553.1:0-13983 GCA_030265115.1 Mopalia vespertina | reverse complement strand
ATGGTTCCTGGAAGACAGATTAAACATTTTTCAGTTAGAAAACATCAGGATTTCTCAGAAAACATGAATTTGTTTCCCAGGAACCATATCTTAGTCCATAAAATAACTTTTAAAGCAGCCATATTATGGACGAAATTGGAGGTGATTTACAGTACCCGTAAGCAAGTTATGACACACCAATGAATCAATCAAATAATCACTCCAGCAAAATCATGTTGTCTGTGTTAGCAATCTGGGACTAATAATTTTCCAACAATCATACATCACATGATTGTTTAGGCATTTCTAAAAAAACATAATAAAAACAAATAAATAAATAAAATAATAATAATAATAATTTAAAAAGGTAATAAAAATATAACATTTGCTATTGGTTGAATCTCCGCTATAAATGTGCGTACCTTATTACGCAAAATATTTCAATGTATTTATATTCACTGTCACTTAATTCAGTCCCCATTTCATTTCATTTTCCTGGGGAAGACCAAGCTCAGATAGAGTTTTACTGCCGCCAATAAAATATAATTATATAACTGTTTCTTTAGATTTTGTATTTAAATATATATTTGTATATGTATATGGTATATGTGTATATGTATATGGTATACGTATATGGTACATGTAAATGGTACATGTATATGGTATATGTATATGGTATATGTATATGGTATATGTATATGGTATATAATGGTGAATAAGCAAATCAAAATACAGGAAAAGAAACCCACTAATCCTGCGCATTGATGGTTTACTGTTCGAGTACATTGTCATTATATAAGTGAAATACCCAAATAAAATTTACCAGACAGTTCTGAATGGGTGATACTTTGTAAATGTTCCTGATAACCAGAGTTATGTCCCTGGTTGTCCTGTCATGGCTGGCCATCAAGAGATAAAAGTATATAATCACACATAATTATCTAAAAGAGTCAGTATATTATATCAATATGCTATAGGAGTCACCTCCTGTGTTATTTTTACATTGGCTTCTGTAGAAATTTTGATTTCCGGCTGTCTTGACTCCCGTTGCTTCCTCTATTGTCAAACTTTATGGCGTGTGCAGTATGTTTATAGGTCAGTGTCAAGTTTCAAGGTCAAATTAGATTGGATAGACGTCTGGAAAAGGATCATAAAAAGACCAGACGTATTGGAGAGAACTTGTAAATTTGATCAAATATTTGTCCTCAACCATATAGGCCGTGGTGAACAATTTTGGGGATCATAAACAAATAATAATTCTAGAACCCAACGTATCCGTCTCCTTCTATTTCTTGTTACTGTTCTATAGCCATTTCTTTCTTAGAAACCATTTTCTGGGCTTATCAGGGAGATGTGGCCCAATTCTTATTAACGTTTGATGGATGATACTATTTGTGATTTCATTCCTCAATGAACTCAATCTGTTTTGTGTTGTCTCTGTTACAGGGGTTTAGCCAGAAATCATAAGTATGTGGTGCCCAAAATGGTCATTGTGCTTCACTTTTTTAGTAATTGGGTGACCAACTATCCTACCTCCTGCATGTTAAAGTTTCTTAAAACAGGGTGTCCAAATGGGGCAGTTGTTCAGTTCAGGGTGTCCATTTGGACGGGTGTCTGCCTAAGCCATTGTCTCCGTATTACAGTTTGTGGTTGTCCTGTATTGTCTTTATTTGTTAACAGTGGCGTCAAGGGTGGTTTATTTCACCCATTGGGCTGGCTTGACGTCATATGAGGGAAACAACAGTAACTATAATGTTAAAACTCAATCAAATAAACAAAATTCACTCCTCAAACTTCTTTTACTTCTTACTATGATTAAGATTACAGCCTTACTACTTTCATTGTACTATTTTTATCAGAAATGTATTGGAAAGGTTGGTGGGTGGTTAATAACCAGAGCTGAGTAAGTCGAGCCGATTTAGCCTGGTGTTATAGTAATTTTTGTCTTTCTGTACGATGTTTTGCAGCCACAAAAACGCTACCACTATGTGCCAGGTCACCGGGCAGCCTTAAATTTTTCCACTTCACTTAGGCCATCCATAATAATATACATGGAAACATTTCCCGTAACAAGATTATAAAAAAGTGGGTAGGTAGGGATTACCTTTTTTTATAACTAATAACATAAAAAAAACTTTTGTTTGAAACTGTGTGGTAGAGTATTATGTCTGAAAAACAGATTATTGCTTTTTATTTTAGGCCTTATTTTCGCTTTTCATTCATTTAATGGCAGTCTATTCATTGAAAAAACAACATAACCCTACTGTTTTAGTGAGGAAGTTTATCTTTTTCTAATTTATGAAAAAAATGTCCCCATTTTCTGAAAAAACGCAATTAAAAAAAAATACCGACTATTCTCTTTTTTTTTCGTTGAATTTTGTGGGTAGGTAGGGTTACAGGAAACAAATAAATTATTATGGATGGCCTTAAAGAGAGTTTCTGCAGCCCAGTAAACCACAGCCGATAAAACTAATTTTTTTGTCTATGAGTTAAATAATGTCTGTGATGGTATTAGTGTAGTATATTTCACCTGTTTGGATGACGCTCAATAATGTAATTGAAGTAACCTTATTCTTAGGGATGGTGTTAAACCCAAATCAAACTTTACATAAGGTATCCATTTCTGTGGCTGAACACATTCCGTGTAGAACTTTTCATTGGCCACAAATAACTTGTTGTTTTCTAATACCTAGTTTAATGGAGATCACCAAGGGTTGTTTTTGTGGAATAGCTATGGCCGTAATCACTGGATTAAGAAATTAGCATTTCAATAAAGCCTTTGTTTGGTTAATTATAGCTTACTGATGTGAAATAAAGTCTGTGGATAAGTGTGGGGGAAACTGTGTTTAGAGAGAATCTTAGTGCAGACTGAATCGGGTCTTCCCATGGTTAGGCAAACTTATTTTAGTCGGACTGATTTATAGTTTTCCAAAACTGTTTGCAGTATTCGTCTAAATTTGCATTTTGCTACTGATTTTGACAAATTTGGCAATCTGACCATCAACGAAGTTTGTATTATAATAATAAAGCAATTTTGCTTTATTTTTCATAAATGCACATTTATGTTATTGTATTTAAAAATTCAGCAAAGTAGCAGCAAATGCGAATGTTAGGTTATCTCACAAAGTTTTAGAGAACCGATTTTAAGGTTATGCCGGAAAAGATTACAGCACAGGCTAGTTGTCACCAAATCAGCCTTCAATAATGGTGGCCTTAGAGTGATTTTCTAGAACTTTTATGTCTAAGTGTTTCCCGGATCTTAATTATACTCTGGGGATCTTTGGCTATTTACTTCTTTACATCTGTGACACAATACATTATGTAAACTTGTTTGAGAAATGTATACCTTTAAAGTGTACCCAACAGCCATCTTCTTAAGGGTAGTTTGTGTCAAGCATTGTTTGCCCTCTCTTTAAAGGCAAGTTATTTGGAGTTCCACTTAGCACTGGAGGAAGATTAATTTTCCATCAAAGCAAAAAAGTTGTGCTGACCAGTGTCCCTCTGTGCATTTAGAGAACAGCCCTCTGTCTAAGGGCATCTAGTGTGAAGCATTGTCTGCCCCAGTCTAAAGGCAGTTTATTTGGAGCTTAGCAAATTCAAGTACTGGAGGAAGAACACTTCACATTTTAAAGTAGTGTCCATTACTGCTGCAATACACCACCTCCATGTAAGTGAAATAGCACAGCATTAAACACTGATCAATCAGTCATTGTCATTTTGTCCTTAATTACCAGTAAATAAACATGAATATTCCAAAAGCCGAAAATACTTCACATTTTATTGAGCTATTTGAATTGAAAATTGTTGAATACTGTGGAATTTACACAACAATTATTGAAGTGCCCAAATGTTGTCCTCTTGTTTGTGCAAATTGAAATTATCATTGACCAATTGTAGAACTGCGCAATACAAATATGTGTCAGAATTTGCCAATATTAGAATTGTCGGATAGTCCTTGTGATTGTCTATTTGGTAATGCTATGAGTGATAGTTATTGCCATGAGTGACAGTTAATGCTATGAGTGATAGTTAATGCCATGAGTTATAGTTAATGTCATGAGTGACGGTTAATGCCATGAGTGACAGTTAATGCCATGAGTGACGGTTAATGCCATGAGTGACAATTAATGCCATGAATGACAGTTAATGCCATGAGTGACAGTTAATGCCATGAGTGACAGTTAATGCCATGAGTGACAGTTAATGCCATAAGTGACAGTTAATGTCATGAGTGACAGTTAATGCCATAAGTGACAGTTAATGCCATGAGTGACAGTTAATGCCATGAGTGCCAGTTAATGCCATGAGTGACGGTTAATGCCATGAGTGACAGTTAATGTCATGAGTGACAGTTAATGCCATGAGTGCCAGTTAATGCCATGAGTGACGGTTAATGCCATGAGTGACAGTTAATGCCATGAGTGACAGTTAATGTCATGAGTGACAGTTAATGCCATGAGTGACAGTTAATGTCATGAGTGACAGTTAATGCCATGAGTGCCAGTTAATGCCATGAGTGACAGTTAATGCCATGAGTGACAGTTAATGCCATGAGTGACAGTTAATGCCATGAGTGACAGTTAATGCCATGAGAGACAGTTAATGCCATGAGTGACAGTTAATGCCATGAGTGACAGTTATTGCCATGAGTGACGGTTAACTATGCTTCATATATACCTTTGTTGTTGTTGCGTGGAATAATTGTGCTTGTTGGGATCACTAGTCTATAGACGCGCCAGATTGGGAGCGTGAAGTTTGAACTTAAAACCGACGACAATTTTGAAGGGTATCTGAAATACGCAGACAGGAGATTCGTTTGATTAATTATAGTCCCCTGACGTGCAATGACGGCCAAGGGATAAACAAACATGGGAGAAAGCGATGCTGTGTGAGCCTGGGGTCATGAGAACAGCCTCTTCTATTGATTGGATTTAAGTGATCAATATCAACTGTACGTCTGTGTGTCTTATAATCTTGGACATGGTGAGAGATCAGCCTTGTGTTGTCCGCTTGTTCATAGCCGTGCTTCAAGACACTGTAAACCAATCTAACAAATGTACGGCTTTGAAAATCCACCCAGAGAAATTTGACGAGGCGCTTTCTGTGTCCTGCCTTTTCAATATTTCACGACCTCGTCTGCCACTAGTCAAATGAAACACCATCAGAGGTGTATCTCTTAACGAACTGCCAAATGAGATTTGCCTAGCAAAGCACTAGCCTAGCAAAACACTAGCTTGATATCCCTTGGTGGTTTAGTTTAAGAGAAGGTTTAAATTTTTACAATGTTTCACAAAAACAGCTAGTGATGAGAAACTTTTGGCACTTCTACTTGCCCCATGGCAGAAAACGTAGATCTCCAATCACCATTTTTTTTTAAAACAGTTTACAATAAACACTTGTTGGAGCACTTCAGATTTGGGATGAAGCCAGAATCTAAGATATGGTACGACAAACCGTTTGTGCTGGTGGCTGTAAGACGAAACAAGCCGTCGAAATGACAGCTGTAAAAATGATGAAGTCAACGGTGATTTACTTGTCTGTGTTGATATTCCCCGAGGCGCGTCTTTTGCTCGCTCTGCCTCATGTTGATCCAGAAACTTGTCTCGCTCCGTCTGTCTTCTGCTTGTCTGAATAAATGTAACTTTGTGTTGATATAGTTTGAGATTTTGTCTGATCAACACTAGTAAAGAAAACACACTTCCTTAAGGTTAGTGTTTCACATCCATATTCTACAAAAATTAATTGGGCAATATTTTATTCACAAAAATTGATTCTAGGACTGCCTCTCTTATGTCCTGGTGATTACAAAAAGTATGGGTCTCTGATTGGGGTTTAACACCATACTTAAATTTAACTCCCTCATATGAGGGATTCCAAGCCCACTGAGTGATGAAGACCACCCATAGCACATCCATCAACAAATAAAGAAAAGACCGGAAAATCATAAAGGACAATAGAATGACAAGATCGGCTTCTTGTTGCCCCTTAACTCCGAGAGCACCATGGCAACATGAAGCTCCCTCCCAACCACATGCAAAAAAAATAGTTCTCTCCAAAAGCATTCGGCCCGCTGCTGTGGCTTAGTGGTAGTATGTCCGCTTACTAATCCTACTCCAATTTACCATTCACAGGATCGAGTCCATCTGTTGACCATCAGGTATATGAGTGAGTCCCACAATGTGGCTCCGGCAATCGCAGGGGTGGTTTTCCAAGGTTTCCTCCCGGTTTTCCACCATAATGAGGCAAGGAACAGTGTGAAGTGGACAATCCGTCGTCATATAAGTGAAAAACCCTTGAGTACGATGTTAAATCCCAATCAAACAAACAAACAAAAAACTTTTTTTAAGTAATCTGGTATAAAGGTTTATCAAATTAATAAATTTTAATAGATTTGAAACCTAATAATAATATGCCTTTATTTTCTCTTTAATAGCAAAATTATTCACCATTACAATAACTGGATCACTGAAGACTTTCTTATAATGTCTTACAAATAAAGTGCTAGGCATTTTAATTGTCTAATTTTTTGTCTCTTCTATTCTACCTTTACATATTTTTTGGTAATGATGTGTGTCCTGGTAAATTGTCACAAACTACAAGTTTCTAGCTCTCTTTCTTGCCTTCTTCATTGCCTTCATTCCAAAGTCTTTTCGTAATGCTTGTGGTCATTAGCACGAGTGTTGCCGGGCAATCGAATATCTAACCATTGAATTCCCTAACCGTCAAGCCAGTTAGAGAAGCAGTGATTGGCTAGATGACCCGACTGCCAATTATGTCTAATGCTCGGAACCTCGTGAGGGAGTTTGACCATTTTACGTCAGAGATTGCACTTGTTCATGTCATTTTCAATACCCTGGTAATGGCAGCCATGTTGGTTTTTCCTTAGCGATCGATATTACAGGAAGAATGGCTGAGAGCGGAAGAATGTCAATAGAATCAAATATTTTGGTAGAATTCACTTCAACTTATCTGCTTAAATTGTGTTGGGTATTTTTTTTTACTGCATGATGTTCAATCGTTTATTTTAATTCATCAATTTATTGATAACACATGCCTACAAATCAAGGGGTTAGGCAGACACCCGTCCAAATGGACACTCTGAATTGAACAATTGCCTCATTTGGACACCCTGTTTTAAGAAACTTTAACATGCAGGAGATAGGGAAACTGTCAAAATTGGACACCCAGTTATTTGAAAAGTGAAGCAAAATGACAATTTTGGACACCATACATTTGATTTCTGGCTAAGCCTCTGTTTAGGTATATTTTAAAGGTGCTTTGGATTACCTTTTAAATGATATATAATATGCTATAATATCTCTACAACTGACCAAGTTATAGCTATTTAAGTACGACAAAGACCGCCTTTGCATCGGATACAATTTTTGAGAAAAGTGGGTTCAAAGTTCAATAATTCATATTGTTTTGGAAAAAAACATTCAAAGTCCATGGCAACCTAACCTTAAATTCCACCAAACTTTCCTCAGTTGCTTCAGTTTATTTTCACTTCAATCTCAATATTGACCTGGTATGCCATTTTTACCTGTAGATCACTACTCAAAAACAATTATTTGCGACTTTGTTCGTATTTTGCTGGAGCGGATCACATATGTAAAACATGGACACAGTGACAGTCGCTGAAAGCTTGGCCCATATTCATAAAACTACTTACATATTTCATGAAGTTAACAAAAACGTAGTGATGCTAAATCATAGGTAAAAAATTTTTTTTTAAACTTACATCGACCGTTTCACCTTAAATTAATTTTTAATGGAAAATGAATGTGAAATTTGGCTAAATATTACTTAATTTAAGAAATGTTTAAGTAGCTCTATGAATACTGGGCGGCCCAGGTATGTAACAGTTGAAACCATTAAGGCTTAACCAAGTAGTTCTACATGTACATCCTTCTTCTCTTATTTATACTGAATAAATGACGAGAGAAAAATTAGCTTGCCTCCACCGGACTTCTAACCGGGACCTTTTGGTTACAGGCCCAACACTCTACTGACTGAGCTACAGAGGCTCACGGCAGAATGGGTCCCGAATTCTAACCCAGTGATAGTTTGTTTGTTTGATTGGGGTTTAACGTCGTACTCAAGGGTATTTCACTTATTGACGACGTGCCGGCACAAATGGGTGAAGGAAACCACCCTCTACACCACTGGCCACAAACAAAGACAAGTAGGGACAAATACAGTACAATAACAGGACGCAATACACACACCACAAACAGATCGGCGTCCTGTTCCCCTTCAGCTCTGAGAGCACCAGGGCAACATGAAGCTCCCTCCAACCACCCACCTAACCCAGTGAAGACGGCCATTTTCTCTCTACATAAAGCACGGACACAGTGACGCTAAATTAGCATCTTTTTTATCTAGATTTTACTCACAGTTATATATTATATTCAATAAACTTACATCAAGAAAAAATGGAGTATTAACTTCTCCACCAGATTTGAAACCAGCATGTTTTGAGACCTAGATCTATTAGATCACTGTATAATCTGTAGCAGACTTGTAACTGATATGTTTGGTTGGCCTTGTAACTGGGACATCAAACCTTGAACAGAGCCATTGCACTGTAAACAGCATGATACCAGCATCACCGTCTGACACAAAAAACAGTCCATGCAAATTCAGTTTGTTTTTTCGTTTGTTTGATTTGGGTTTAAAGCCATACTTAAGGTTATTTCACTTAATTGACATCCTGCCAGCCCATAGATGAAGGAAACAACCCTCAGGCCTGTGCTGTTGAGGAGAACGGTCAGAACGGGTTTCCCCAAGGTTATGCAAACTAAATTTAAGAGGACCTATTTATAGGTTTCCCAAATTGTTTGCAGTCTTCGTCTCAATTAGCATTTTGCTACTGATTATGACAAATTTTGTCATCCAATAATCAACGAAGTTTGTGTTTTAAAGCAATTTTGTTTTATTTTTCACCAAGGCACATTTATGTATTTAAAAAATAAGCAAACCAGGGGAAAATGCAAATGTTGGGTGATCTCACACAATTTTAGAGGAACGATTTTAAGGTTATGCCAGAAAAGATTACAGCACATGCCTGTAACCTAATATTTGCATTTTCACCTGGTTTGCTGATTTTTTAAATACATAAATGTGCCTTTGTGTAAAATAAAGCAATATTGCTTTAAAATACATGGATTATCGGATGACAAAATTTATCAAAATCAACAGCAAAACGATGAAGACAAGTAAGATGAAGGCTGTAGTGTAAACAGTTTGAAAAACCATAACCATGGGAAGACCCTGCTCTGTCCGTTCTCCCCAACAGCACAGGCCTGATTAATTCAACCCGTTGCACGGTAAAACCTGACAAAATTGCCATATGTGCCAGAGATGTGACATAAAGATTGGCAATCAATTCAGTTTACAGTTGGTCTCACTACTGAATACAGATGAGCCAAAGTGACTACAGCACATGTATCGAGTCAATTATCTCATTAGATCTATTACGTATATTTAAAGGGAAAGACAAATGTTTCTGACCTCTTTGAGTAACACATACGTTTAGCATGTTTTCAGCTGACATGTGGTTTTAACAATCCGGTTTTTAGTACCAGGTTGATATGTACAAGCTGTTGTTTGTTGTTGTTTCGCTTGGGGACGGAACCATAACTTTCAGCTTTATATGAAAGCAGCCTCCAGTGCAGGCAATACCGATGGTTATCTTTGAAAATATGCAATAAAAAAAATAAGTTTAGGTCGAAAAACAGTTGTCTTTCCCTTTAATTGTATTAGGGCATTTAGTGACTGGCTTCCATTGATACCTGTAGGTCTGAAATTACATGTACCCGTCAACAAATTTGACAAACAAAGTATAACAGGTAACCTGGAATCAGACAACTAAATGCTAACACTTTACTTTAAATATGCTATCAGACTTGCAAAGTAATTTTTACAATTGCGTAAAATGTGAATATGAAAGGGATAAGTTAAAGGGATCCCGATTCATTTGATATTCAGAGGACATCAGCATAGTAAAGCATCAGTCAGCACTCCGAGAGATTATCATCGGACAATGAATAAAAATTAAACTCCATCGATCCAGCCTTTTGAGTTGTTGACATTAATAGATGTTATCCCGAATGAATAATTGACGCTCAGAAATTGTCTACAGAGCTGGTATTATTGATCGGTCTAATGTTTACCATTGCTATAATGCATGCAGGTAGACTGTATTAAACGGGGAATGTCCCGGATAATAGCTTACCATAATGCTGTTTATTTTTCTTTTATTATTACATGTATTTATGATTTAGCTCTTTTATAGGGCTTTGTCCAGTTTTACTGTGGGAAGCTGGCTTAATACAGACAGTGTCATCATATTTAATCAAGATTGTACTGGAATTCTTAATAATATAGATATATATTTTTAATCTAGACTTTAGTTTCTAAGGAATTGAGCATGGTGTTAGAATTTTCATGTGACTGTGAGTAAGTGTTTTCTGAGCTTACCAGGGGAGTTTCTATAATATTTGGCCAGGTTGCTATCCCAAATTCATCAGACCATAGTCAGTTTTACCCCCTTGAAGTTTGATTTAATACAAATTTTATAAAAATACCAGTTTAGTGACATTAATAATAATTTGTTAATTGGGCATATAATATTTATGGTGCATGTATGTTTTCACTTTTCCGGGACTAAAGCTACCTTTCAAACTCCTGCTTGAACGCTCTTATTTGTTATTTGGAATAGTTTGAATGTGGCTACTGATGGATGAATGTGGCTACTGATGGATGAATGTGGTTGCTGATGGATGAATCTGGTTACTGATGAGTGAATGTGGTTACTGGTGGATGAATGTGGTTACTGATGGATGAATGTGGTTACTGATGAGTGAATGTGGTTACTGATGAGTGAATGTGATTATTGATGGATGAGTGGGGTTACTGTGATGAGTGAATAAGGTTACTGATATGTGATTGAGGTTACTGATGGATAAATTTGGTAACTGATGGATAAATGTGGCTACTGATGATTGAATGTGGTTAATGATGGATCCATGTGGTTACTTATGGATGAATGTGGCTACTGATGAGTAAATGTGGTAAGTATGCTTGTGAAGGAATGTGGTTTAAATACTTAGTGATAGAAGTCAGCAATGATTATATTAATAATAATGAGAAAATTAATGTGCCTTCTTATGGATCCCATTTGAATTTTCTGGGTTATGAACGGATGTGGTTCCTGAGTGAGTAAGGGATGAAAAGAAATGTTTTCTGATGCATCTGCTTTCTGGTGGTTTATTCTGGCAGTTTCTGGTTTATCAACAGATGTGATTTGAACTGATTTCTGAGTGAGTCAGTGATGATTGTGATGACTGGTGATGAATGAATGTGACGTTGGATGACTATTAGGTGGAAAACAGGATGTTACGTAGTTACTGTTGAATAAAGTTACTGACCCAAAAATTGAATTGGGCATTGACTGATTGTTGATGGGAGACAAAAATAGTCAGTTTTGGATGTTGGAATTATTATTCACCGTGACATTAAATAATTAAGAAAATAGAAGATGCTGTAGATATAAAGAGTAAAAAAACAAAGATAACAATTGCATGGATATCATATATTAATGAATTTTGTATTTAAATAAATAATTAATTGGAGTTGTAAAAGAATGGAATAGATTAAATGGACTCCTTTATGACATTTTGCCTTTCATACAACCATGTTTTCTGATTAGACAGTTGCTTAGTTTGATTTCTAACATCAGCTAATTAACTAGTTCATATTTTATAAGCTACACGTTTTGCCTAAAGGCATTTTGTAATTTTGATAATTGTCTCCATTGTATGTGATAGAAATAATGAGATTACTATAGACATACAGATGCCAAATCTAACATGGTAAATGTCACAAGTTTATTCATGAAGAGTGTAAAAGATGTAGCATATATATACTGTATGGTCTAGTATTACACTATTGTCACTAACCTATGTATCAAATTACAAATAAAATATTGTGTTAAAAGTTGACTAATGGAAATTGAACCTCTAGCTCTGTGGGCTTTGGCAGTGCCGGGGTTCAGTTTTGTTGCAGCTATAGTGTTCAGTTTGGTGACAGCTCTGGAGTTCAGTTCTGTGACGGCGCTTGGGGTTCAGTTTTGGGGCAGCTCTGGGGTTCAGTTTTGTGACCGCTTTGGGGTTCAGTTCTGTGCTTCAGTTTTGTGACGGCGCTTGGGTTGAGTTTTGTGGCAGCTCTGGGGTTCAATTTTGTGGCAACTCTGGTGTTCAGTTTTGTGGCAGCCCTGGGGTTCAGTTTTGTTGCAGCTCTGGGGCTCAGTATTGTGACAGCTCTGATGTTCAGTTTTGTGACAGGCTGACAGCTATAGGGTTTAGTTTTGTAACAGCTCTGATGTTCAGTTTTGTGACAGCTCTGGGGTTCAGTTTTGTGGCAGCTCTGGGGCTCAGTTTTGTGGCAGCACTGGGGCTCAGTTTTGTGGCAGCTCTGGGGCTCAGTTTTGTGGCAGCTCTGGGGTTTAGTGTTATGGCAGCTCTAGGGCTCAGTTTTGTGGCAGCTCTGGGGTTAAGTGTTGTGGCAGCTCTGGGGCTCAGTTTTGTCACAGCTCTGGGGCTCAGTTTTGTGGCAGTGCAGGGGTTCAGTTTTGTGGCAGTGCAGGGGTTCAGTTTTGTTGCAGCTCTGGGGCTCAGTTTTGCAGACCTGCAGGCCCGACTGGCTGGTACATTTTATGGCTGTGTGAACTTAATCAGTCAGGCCTATAGTATTTCACTGACTCAGCAAACTGAACACATGGTGTGTGTAAATGAAGTCATGTACTTGGGCCATTTTCAGAAAAATGTACAAATAACAATAAAGACAAACAAAAATAAAATGTTTATAAAAAAGTTTTAGAGTCCTCTGCCTCCAGCTCAAATCAATAATGGCTTCCTATATCCTGGCACATTCAAATATGACAGCAGTGCCCTCTGTATGTTTTGTTTTTAACTGATTAATCAAGTGCAATGAATGATAACTGTAGAGACAAATCTTGAAAAGTAGCATTTTTTTTCTTCTGTTTTTAAAACCAATGTATAAGAATGAGTAAAAAGTACATTGCATTTAACCTTTTCAATGTATTAATTAAAAGCATATTTGATGTCCAGTCTTTTGGGAATTTAACATTATTTACATTTTGGCTCTAATTTTACTGATAACGAAGAGGACAAAATTGTTTGAATCTTTTATTTTTTTTTGATTTTTAAAACTTTGTGACAGCTTATAATCACTTTTAGTTTAAAAAAAACAACACCATAAAAATCAACCATGATTTTTTGCAAAAATAAATTTCAAAAGTACTGAAAAAAGATTAAAGACACTAAAAAATGTCTTTACTGTTATTTGTACATTTTTCTGAAAATGGCCCTAATTCATCATTGTAGTTAACAATTTGACTCATCCTTAGTGGCAGAGAGTTGCAGCGGAGCTTACATTTTGCTCAGGTTTACAGCAGCTAGTGGATGTTACTTGTAGTTATTATATATCTGTGGAAAGTTAACTAATAATATAGTATCTTGAATGTACATGTACTTTCTAATTGTTTTCCAGCTGATGATGATTATAAATACCTGCTGTTTAGAGATGAACTGGTGACTACGTCAGACACAGGACGAGAGTTGGGTGAATTCAGTGTAACGGTAGCGCCTGCTGTCCATAACGGTGTTGATTGTTTTCTGGTGCATGCCAACAGCCATGGTGCTATTGACAGTGTCCCATGCGGTACATCAATCACTGCTTACATTTCAACATGTCTAGAAACTTTAGAACAACATCACCATGAGTATGTTAAGGTAAGTCTTTAGTCCAAGAATCAGTTTGGAGTTTTTGGTACAATGTTGAAAAAAAATTGACTAATTTGTGCATGTATTGCTGGCCGTTGAAGGGAGCTATACCTGTTGCCCTGGGCCCGATTCCACAAAGCAGTTTTATGCTTAAGTCAAAATGTTTAAGGGCTCTCAAATGTCACAGTTTTGCATT
>JAQQZZ010128542.1:0-13984 GCA_030265115.1 Mopalia vespertina | reverse complement strand
TAATGAACATTTTAATTGTCTATTCTAATTTTTGTACGTTTCAACGGCTTTTGATTATTTGCCAACCACATTACAATACACACCACTTTTAATAGTTAATCAAATTTGAGCAATTTTTTAATCTCATAATGAACATTTTAATTGTCTATTCTAATTTTTGTACGTTTCAACGGCTTTTGATTATTTGCCAACCACATTACAATTGGAATATAAGAAGTACATTTTTGACTTTATTCCCGCCACTTTATCTGTGTTTATATATATAAACGATTTGTACAACTCTTTATTGGTGAAATAAATAAATAATAACTTTTAAAAATGGAATCATCGTTAACCTCGACAATCATGACTGTGTACACGTGGTTATGTTCTAAATTACAAGGATTCATCAGCTGCTTTCTGGTTTTCAGACGTCAAAAGGTATAATAAATAATTATGTAGAAATGACCTCACTGCACTAGGTGATCGAAGTTCCATACTTCTAGTTGATAGACTTCATCAGTCCACACTGAATCTCATATAGAATCATGCCTGATGCAAGAACCCTACCAAGTTTAATAAGAATCTGATAAATAAGCGACATGCGTATTTCTATTTAATAACATTCAATTTATATCTTAAATGAAAGCAATATGACTCGCTATATGTATAAAATGTGATAAACCGCGGCATGGTTGTGTATATTGTCATAGTGTTTTGTACCCCGTAACCCATGTCAAGTTACACCATCTACATGTGTTTCTAAAAACCACACCTCAGTTGTACCGTTTTGTTTTATTATATTGGAGCTTAACGCTGTACTTAAGGTTATTTCACTCATATGACCACGTGCCAGCTCAATGGATGAAGCTGATCGGCTTCATGTTGCCCATTAGCCGTGAGCGTCCCTGGTAACACGAAGCTCCCTCCCAACCCTCCGCGAGTTGTACCGAGTTAAGCTTATACAATACCCATGTCGAATGATCTGTACGTGAGATGTGATCATGTTTATCTAACATCGTATAGATAGATAAATAATTACTGTCTCCTTGTATGCCTGAATTTGGAACCTACTTAAAAGATTATTCTGAAATTGCACTAACGAAAGGCATGACCAGATCAATAATGTAGGCTGTTTATGCGAATGCACCACATTTCATTAACTCTCGTGTTTTGATTACATGACTTACGTTGAGTTGCATGCCTATGTATTATACAAGAATAAGTTCTTTACCAAGTTCAGTGTGTTTTAATGGAAGTCGCCCTATAGTTTTTCCTTCGATTCGGTAGGTCTTCTCAAGACTCGATACGATTGTATTGTCCTTCTGTATATTCCCGAAGGCGAAGTAAGGTTATCTTCCAGAGTAAATGTTAATATTAGAGGTTTTCAAATTTTGGAGTATCGATTCGAACCCAAATACATGTCGCAGTGTCATAAGACATTCTGATCGTAGATCTGTAACATAAAATTTGTGGATTTTTTCGCTATATCTGTACAGCAATTCTGTACAGAATTGATTGTTATGTTATTTTCAAGATGAGAATAAAGCCATATCATACACTTGACAATTGCAAAAGAGATTCATACTCTTGGTAGGTACAGACTCTATACAACGTTCATTTGGACACAAGATGAATATATTTGAGGTCAGTAAGCTATCGTCTAGTATGGTCTCTGGTATTTTTCTAACTAACAATACATGATGTTAAACCGTCTATATATACATTCTATAAATTAAACCGTGTTCACGCCAAACAAAAGAATCCGAGAGCTTGTATTAACACTATGACTGTGAGTAGTGTTAAACGTATAGTTCTTACAGTAACCGATGGTAAATGGGAGGCGGTTCTAGACCTTGGTCTCTGTTTAGGCTGGGCTGTTTTGTCTTTGTCTCAATTGCCTCTCTACGGCCATACATTACTTCCATGTAGAGCGTGCATGTTTACTACATTCATATACTAAATATAAAGTTTGCAATACAGAGGAAATAATGGAAAACAGAAGGAAAAGGGCAGTATTTCACAATAAAGGTAATATTCAGTGTATAACATCACGAAAGGTGTCTGACATTTTCACTTACGTAGGTCTGTGTAATGGATTGAGGTTACGTACTTTCACATCGGAAATAGAATTCATTTGCATGTTCGAAAGAGCTGGTAAGTGATCGGTTAAAATTATACCAAATACGATAATGACAGTTAATATGGCAAGCGGCTATGGCTATACTCAGTTTTGCGAATGGAATCTTTGCAAACCGAATGTAAGGATTTTCATAGACACGAAACCCAGCATTTTATCTAAACTTCTCGGTAACAAACGTTGCCGATTCGTTGAAGCAGGACTGCACATGCACATCTACAAGCTTTCATCTAAGTGACATTTATACGACTTTATTTGTCGAGTGACTTTGTCAACAAAACACGTATTATTCGGTTAGCTAAGCTCGATGTCTGCCCGTGACATTTATTTTTATTTTCATGAGTGAGAGAAAGTAAAATTTCGTTCAATAAACATCACCATTCAGTTAACTTGAGTGATTTTTAGACAGCTTGTTCGTTGGCATTGTTTAATTCATATTTCCGTGCGTAAATCAAAGATCTTCACGAAAATAACATAGGCACTCCATTATCTGATCGTACAATATAACTCTATTTGCTCAGTTAAGTGTCCATTTATGTTTTAATCAAACTGAAACGTGAAGAACACAATAGAAGAATAGAATAAAATAAAAGAATATAATAAAATAGAGGACTAGAATATAACGTAGATGGGTATTCTACAAATGTGCTTTGTGTTATATATCTGTTAAAAAGATTCGCATACTATACCTGGATATTTCTACCACGAGCCTCAGTTTTTCAGTAGGTTAGAGCTCTTTGCCTGCAAGCAAAACATACATTTAAAATTTAGATAAATATTTATTCATTTTTTAAAAAGATAAAAAGACCATTCAGTCTTTCGCAATAAGTACATTGTTATCCATATCGATTGCCGGTGTCTGTTACGTATTACACAAAGCCGAATCCATCAGCGGAACCCACCCCGTAACCGTACTTATCGGACCAAATTAAATCTTCTGGACTCGCTGTGACTTCCAAATTTCCATTTGGTATTCTGTCGCTCAGGTTTTGATTTTATTCTCAAACGGAAACAGTTCCAGAGTTGGCTGCCAATCAGTGAACATTTTGTTGGTAGTGTTGGATTTACAATTCGTTGGAGATTTTATGTGGATATAGTCACAGTATATTATTGATCCTCGCAACCACGCAGGTTTCTCACTAGGGGCCATTTTCCCAAAGCGATCTTAGCTTACGTAATATGTAAATACCATGACGACCAGTGCTGAAGACATAGTGTTGTCATGACACTTACATCCAACGTAAACCAAGACCGCGAGCCCTAGAAGTCCCCAAGACATTAGAAAATACCTAGATTGTCGAACGATGAAACAGAGTTTGTCAATGTTGGCTCGCATTGTGCAGACATTTTTCTCTGTCGCCATTGCAATGGGCATAGGAGCTAAAACAATAAAATATTTGTAAAGTTATGAGCACGAAAAAGACTTCCAACGGATTTGTTTTAACATAACGCCTTCCGGATACAGAGCGACACAAGAGGGCTTCCATCGTGTGTCGCTAGTTATCCGGAAGGCGTTATGTTAAAAAGTAGGTATGGCAGCCGGTCCTCTGACGTCAAAACCGTCGAGATCCGCGATGTTTTTAGTAACGTCAAAATGGATAAATGTGTATGACGTCATTTAAAAGCGCCACTGTCACGAATGTTGTGGCGTTGAAGGATTAAATTACCTCCCTTGCCATCTTTCCGAAATTCCTATTGCCGAGAATCACAATCAAATATGATTTGTTTATTTGTTTGTTTGTTTGTTCGACTGAGGTTTAACGTTGTACTCAAGGGCATTTCATGTATAATATGACGACATATTGTCCATTTCACACTGTTCCTTGCCTAATTACGGTGGAAAACCGGGTGGAAACTTCGTAAAAACAACTCCCGCGATTGCCGGAGCCGCATCGTGTGACACTCATATACCTGAGGGTCGACAGAAGGACTCGATTCTATGAAAAGTTAATCGAAGTATAGGAATAGCAATCGCTAACCACTAAGTCAGTATGACCCTTTGAATCAAGAAGACGCTTTTCGTCAGCTGTTACAGCACCTAGATTCAAAAACATTTTGGAAGAAATGATCATGTTGGATTACGATTAAGGTAGATGTGCTGACCTGCCAATCAATATTTTTTTTAGCAAAAAAGCCGAAATTCGCCGGAAATTCCATGAAAATGTATGATGTCCCCATTGATGTATACTATAAAAACCGAATACATAATACGACCGGGAGGGTTAGGAGGGACCTTCCTGTTGCCCTGGTGCTCTAACAGCGATATGTTTGTGATGTCTGTGTTGCGTCCTGTGATTGTCCTGTATCTGTCATGCCTTGTCTTTATTTGTTGCCAGTGGCTTTGAAGGTGGTTTCCTTCAGCCATTAGGCTGGCACGCAGCCAAGAGAGTGAAATGACATTAAGTACAGCGTTAAACCCCCATCCCCACCAACCAAACCATATACGGCTTTGATTCTATGGTTCGGCAATACTGTGATACGGTTAACTTATTCACTTATGGATTTATTTATATATTGACTAATTTATACGCTGATTACTTATCCTATAAATGGCAGTTTACTTAGCTTGTACACAAACTATTATTGATTTTACAATGTTGTATTGTTTAACACTTATATGATAATGATGCTCTTTCTCTAGTTGTTGGCAATACAGCTTATTGATATGCAACTTTGACATTCTTTGTTTGGAAAAGTAAGGCGGCACCACAGAGTCGCAGAATTGTGTTGCAGAAGACAAGTGCTCTTTGAATGGCCTCTCCACAATTTTTCAAGGTCGCCATTTATCTTTTTCTTTAAGATCATGCCAGTAGGTTTCTCAGACGCTGTTCTTTACGTACCTGTCTGGAAGACAGTATCGATTTGTTTGCTTTCATGGTGATGCTTTGTTTAATAACTTGACGTTCGAGGGCTATCAACATTACTCTTCATTCTTAAAATAAATAAATAGATATTAACTCGGCCTTGTTCATTTGTTGTGTGTCTTAAGTTTTTAGATTGTTTCCGTCGTTTAACACGCGATTCAGCACTATGATAAATTAAGATACAGTCTTATTAAAGCAAAATAGTACAGGTATATATGGCAAGCCGTTTTATTCCTTCTATCTTTATTATACATATGTTCAATTCTTGTTCACATAAGTGAACATCTTTTTATCATATGTGAAACTGTTTTTCACATATGTGCATTTGTTTTTCACATATGTGAAATTCTTTTTGACATGTACAATGAACGACTTTATTTTAAAGAATTCAACATATGTGAAAAACAATCACACATCTGTGAAAAATAATTTCACATATATGATATAAATATTTATTTTACTTATGTTGAAAAGAATTGCACTTATGTGAAAAACAATTCAACATAAGTTCAAAAGAATTCGACAGATGTAAAACAAACGTCCATGTTACATAAGTGGAAATTTTATGTAAAATAAAGGGGTGAGTGGAACTCTTTTGTAGATATGTGAAATTAAAGCATACAAGACATCAATTACAGACTTCTCCTTCATAGCCTCGATCTATTTTGCGGCAATAAATTTTCTCTAAGACTACAATCTGGTTATAAGCACATCCACTCTCTGCGTTTCGCAAATCATATGTTATTTCCTGGCGAAGAATAAATCAGGGAAACTACATTTCTTTTATAGGTCAACAATTGTGACCTATTCCGTTGTGAACATTACTACGTCTGATTCCTCGGGAAAATAAACTGATGTAGACTAAAATAAAAATACTGAATCAGAATAAACCCGTCGCCTGATATAAAAGGCCTATTCACTGTTTATATGTCAGGGTAATTGGCATGTTTTAAAATAGAATGTATGGTTTTGTGTTTTAGCCGTTGTTAGATTGTAAATGTATGCGAGTGTTTGTCGCTATTCGACTTTTGGCAGTCTGCGCTTTTCTTTGTTGTTGTTGTAATCTTGATTCAGGGGACCATTTCCTGATCAACTGTTTCGAGTTTGGAGTGTGATCCGCTGAGGCTTGTGGTGTTGTGGTTGTCATTTTATAAACACGACCCTGCGAATGCCATTCTATAATTGTCGTCTTGTGAATGCCATTCTATGAAATGCCACTTTATCAATGTAGTCTTGTGAATGTCATTATATGAATGTCGTCATGGATGTCCTTTGTGAATGCCATTCTATGAGTGTCGTCCTGTGAATTTCATTATATGGTCGTGTGGTTATCATTTTATGAACGTGGTCCTGCGAATTCCATTGTATGAATGTCGTCCTGTGCATGTCACTTTATGAGTTTCGTCCTGTGCATGTCACTTTATCAATGTAGTCTTGTGAATGTCGTTCTATGAATGTCGTCATGGATGTCGTCCTGTGCATGTCACTTTATGAGTTTCGTCCTGTGCATGTCACTTTATGAGTTTCGTCCTGTGCATGTCACTTTATGAGTTTTGTCCTGTGCATGTCACTTTTTGAGTTTCGTCCTGTGCATATCACTCTATGAGTTTTGTCCTGTGCATGTCACTTTATGAGTTTTGTCCTGTGCATATCACTTTATGAGTTTCGTCCTGTGCATGTCACTTTATGAGTTTTGTCCTGTGCATGTCACTTTATGAGTTTTGTCCTGTGCATGTCACTTTATGAGTTTCGTCCTGCGCATGTCACTTTATGAGTTTTGTCCTGTGCATGTCACTTTATGAGTTACGTCCTGTGCATGTCACTTTATCAATATAGTCTTATGAATGTCCTTCTATGAATGTCGTCATGGATATCTTTCTGTGAATGCCATTCTATGAGTGTCGTCCTGTGAATTTCATTCTATGGTCTTGTGGTTGTCATTTTATGAACGTGGTCCTGCAAATGCCATTCTATAATTTATCTTCCTGTGAATGATATTCTATGAATTTCGTCCTATGCATGTCACCTTTATGAATGTCGTCCTGAAAACGCCCTTCTATGTCATTATATGAATGTCGGCCTGTCAATGTCACGTTATGATTGTCTTTAGGTGAATTTGAATTCATGACTGTCGTCCTGTGAATGCCGTTATATGTATGTGGTCCGATGGACATCGTCCTGTGAACGTCATTTTATAAATGTCATCTTCTGAATATCATTTTATGAATGTCATCTTCTGAATGTCATTCTATAAATGTGGTCCTGTGAATGTCATTTTATGAATGTAGTGTTCTGATTTAAGTCTATGAATGTCAGCTTGTTAATGTCATTTTATGAATGTCGGCTTGTGAATATCGTCCTATGGATATCATCCTGTGAATATCATTTTCTGAATATCGTCCTGTAAATGCCATTATATAAATGTTGTCTTGTGAATTTCATTTTATGAATGTCATTCTGTGGATTGAAAACCATCAAGGCCGGGTGACTTCCAATTTTTTTAAATAATTTGGCATGTTCTATTTAAGTATAGATATGTATATATGATTAGTGCATGCTTTTCCTTTTTCGAATGACATTTGTTTATTTATTTACAATTACAAAGAAGTTAGAGTTATAGTCTTATTGTAATTGCATTGGTCTCATGAGACTGGTGGAAATTTCAACATATGCCAAGTATTTCAGATGACTTAAATGACAATAAAGCTACCTGAAGTTATTGTTCTAATAGGGAGTATATATAGACCATGTCGGACATATGTTGGTTCATATAGACCTTGTTGGACATTTATTGGTTCATATAGACATTGTCCGACATTTGTCGTTCATATTGACCTTGTCGGACATTTGCCGGTTCATATAGCCCTTGTCCGACATTTGTCGGAAGTTCTTTATCAAGATGCCGTCGCCACTCATGGGTGGAAGTCTTTGATAAACAAAGGTCTAAATAAGCAAGATTAATAGGCCATTACAAAGTTTATTCATTTAGCTAGTTGGATAACATAATCATTTTCCACCCTTTTCTGTTATTTGTGTGCAAAAAGACGAGTACGTTGATTGTTGATTGATTGATTGGAATTTTACGCCGTGTTTAAAGGTATCCCACTCATACGATGGCGGTGTATTCCAACAATATTTAACACTAGCACAATAAAGATGTGAAGCGTTTCCATAACGTTTGAAAATTAATTTTCCTGCAGTGCTTAGTAAAGACAGCATTGCTACTCTTTACACAAACTTCACTTATCCATAGGGCTCAAGTGCATTGGAGGTGTTGGAATCGGCGTGTTCCCCAGTGGTGTCAATTGAATTGGTCTTGTTAGTGGATATTATTATAAATGTTCTGAAAAATGGATGCAATTGCAGGGCTGATCACGCCGGACAGTCGTTGGAAACGTCCCTGCAAGTGGAGACAATATACATGACTCCTTGTCGTATATATTAGAGGGGAGTTTAATATTCCTTTCCAATAGGAAATTATAATGATGTAAGTATTGACTGTAGTTTCTAATAAAAATTATTTTACTCTCTCGTCACTATGAGTTTAATGTTCATGCTATTACAGCTGTTAAAATTTCTTTAAAAATGCGTCAAAAACATCGATCGTAATTTGGCACAAATTCTATATCCAAATTATAAGGTTTGATTTCTCATCCACAGAGCTTCCGGGACCTTGGCGGCCGCTACAAGGCCCCTCGCTTCTGTTCTCAATAAGCCTTTAAATACATTTTCTGTTATTCCGTACCAACTGTGTTAAAGGAGGACCTTAAAGCCTTTAAAATTGCACCCTCCACCCCTCTGCAACACACAGATTCTTTTTACAAAATTAATGGCAAGAAAAAGCCTGACCGACTTCATATTATGCATGGAGGTGCTGTTCGCCAATAATCGAAGCCTGCTGTAGCTCCGCTCGTATAGTAGAACTCTTAATAGCTATTAGCTAACAAGGAGAAAGGGAAACGTGAAAATAGTTTTGCTGATCGCAATTGACTACACACCTTAAAATCTCCCAAAGTGCGTTCTCCGGCTCTCTATGTCCCTCAGAACGGGAATATCGCCTATATTATCCTTGGATCGTACCCCCTCCCGTTATTTGAATTTTCTTCAGCCGTCCTTGATTCAGATCACCAGCATTGGCCACACCTTGTCTTCAGTTGATTTGCATTAAACCTCATTTGTACTCTGGCTTCTATATATACAATATATAGCAGAACACTGCAAGGTCGGATTGACCGAGTTTCGCCGTAAATATATTAAGCCGACAGGTAAGTGACCTCCAACCAGTCAACAGCAGCGGTTGTAATCGGATTAGAGGGACAGATGTGGATTAATCATCTGGATAGTCGGTGTCCCACAGTCTTATGAGGCATGCAGACAAACAGACCAATAAAATCTCGTTGGGGACTATTGAGTCAATTGCACTGACAGTCTCATTCCAGTTATACAGTTAAATTTTAATCTTTCATTAAGGAATCGCATGACTGATTGAATACATCGTAGTAATACAAGTCAAATACTATTTTCTTTTCGTTACTTTGGGCTGGCACTTTTTGACTTTGAACAAATTCTAGTTCAGAAAATTTTGCAGACTGAGACCCTTCCAGGGAATCGAACCCACAACCCTAAGAATAAATCACCAAATCGCCAGCAGTAAAGTTCGATCACCCAGACCACTCAGCCAACCGACTAACTATTTGGTGCCTTATTCTGAAGGTTGTGGGTTCGATTCCCGAAAAGGTCTCAACCTGCAAAATTTTCCGATCTAAAATTTGTTCAATCATAAAGTGTTATCGAAAAATAATATAAATACTAACTTTCTAAACGACACAAACAATATTTCCTTAAATACTCTTGGCCAGCAATTAAATCAGTTCAGAATTGTAAAGCTCATTTTAAGCAGAAGTAAGCCATGAGTAGTTCGCCTTTATTTACTACAATTACTGATTATCCACCTTTCAAAGTTTTAATAATAGGCTTAAAGCTAGGGTTATTTCAGTCGTGTTACGGCCTGCTTGTCCAATGAGTGGTAGACAACAGCCCCGACGTCAGTTGCAACACACAAAGGCTGTCAACATGGCTAGTTGTCAATCGGCTTACTTTTAAGAAGCAGAAAATTAAGGTCATGATTGTCAGTCCGAACAAAAAAGTTCCTCCTTTAATCCCACTTGTTCTTGACGGCAGTGAGATAACGCATATTAATCAATATAAATTTCTGGGATTTATTTTTAATAATCATCTATCCTGGGTCTCGCATATCAACACGACGTGTAAAAAAAATTGTTTCAAAATATAGGAGTGTTAAGTCACCTGAGAAAACACGTTAATAAACAAACATTACTAATATTATATTATTTCCTTGTTCAACCGTATCTAACATACGGCATATCACTTTGGGGTAATACTTATCCAACCCACCTGAGTCGCCTCTTCTCCAAAAACAAGCAACCCGAATAGTGTCTTCTGCAAATCGCATAGCACACACGGACCCTCTCTTCATATCTTTAAAAATCCTACCTTTTCATAGTCTAAGTCGGTACTATAGCTTGCTTTTTGCTCATAAGGTGATGCACCACACTCATCTCCGTCCCAAAAACTTCCTAAAACTTTTCACACGGCAATTATCCATACATAATTACCCCACCAGATCGATGAATCTCAATCTCTACCTGCCGTTCACCCATACTAATTTATCATCTCATTTAATTAAGACAGCCGCACCAAGTGAGTGGAACAAGCTACCAACAAGTATAAAAACAATGTCTTCTACATCTCTCTTTAAATCTACCCTAAAGAAATATCTTTTAGAAAACTGACGTAATGAAAATTATAACAAAAGCAACAAATGTGAACAAATGATCCATGCACACTGTTCACCAATTGTTAATCTGTACCTTTCGCATGTCTAACTAAGAATACAAATGTATTACTTCAATCTATCTGGGATAGAACAAGTCTTCCAGACTTTATTTCCGCCTCCAAATCAATTTAACAAGCACAATTGATGATCTTTTTTTTTGTGTCTTTTAGAAAGTGAAGATTAACAGTATTTTCGTTATTTTGGGATAACACTTTCTCAGTTTGAACAGATTCTAGTCCAGAAAATGTTGCAGGTTGAAACCCGTCCGGGAATCGAACCCACGACCCTCAGAGTAAGGCACCGAATCGCCAGCAGTAAATACAGGCCACCTAGACCACTCAGCCAAAAAGAATAAAGTGTTTGGATTCCCTTTCTTGTTTTATTTTTATTGAAAGAGAAACATAATCGGAAACGGGAGTCTTGGGTCAAACTCTGTCATTCTGTGCCTATCAGCTGTTCTACTTGAAGTTCCCATGGCATTGCTGATTGCCGCAGCTAATAAGAAGGGTTGTGTATTACACTGATATTTACTCATTTATAGCAAATTTTTGTAAATCAAAAACCGGACGAATAATAGTGAATGCATTACTAATGGTCTTTTGTTGAAAATGTTAATAGTTTGTCTCAGGCTAACTAAACTTTCTACTGTCTCTGAATCAATTTTACCAAATGGGAGGAATAGTAAAATTATTGAAAGATGCAAGCTATTTGAACAACAGGGATCCTCTATAAAAGGGGCATGGCAGGAGCTGTAAGGGCAGGGTGCCAGAAATTGGGGTATGATACAGGAAAACAACAAATATGCCTAACTATTGGTCTGGCGGGTTAAAAATATACTTGCCATTTTAGTTAATGATAAATGATGTTGACACATAAAATCAATTGACAGATTTTAAGCCATGCATTGTTCATTACATCCTATACTTGTGAGGATTCTAATTAGCTTAAAATATTGCTTGAATATTACGGTAAATATATCAAATGTGTTTAGCTAACAGTGTATTTTTGGCAGTCAAGGCAGCATAATTACCTGTTTTTCAATAACCGGAGTTCTCTTTTTCGTGAGGCTTCCTCTGAGACTTGTTGTTGACTGGTAATAGCACCTCCTGCTGTGGTCATCACAACACCCTGTGGTAGAGTTCCTGATGTGGCTATCTGATATGCTTGTACATTAGTGCCTCCAACTAAAACAAGTCATTCATCCGTAATTTCAATATTTGTTACAAAACATTCTCTGATTCAGGGGAAGACATTCTGAATATGGCATATACCCACAGCCTCATGTTTAAACATCTGGGGCCGAGGTTATAAAAGTCCTTGAGTATGCTCAAGATGATATTTCGTGCTCAGCCGAGTCGGCTCTGGATTATAAAAAAAATTAAAAACGCTTTCTGTGCTCAGCTGAGCACGAATCCTGAGCAAGCTTCTGACCATGCTCAAGACGGTACTCAACGGGACTGCAGAGTTGTTTTAATAATTATATGAATTTTAACATACCTTTTTCGATAATCAGACATTTATAATGGTCAAAACATTTTATCAGTGACAAACAAAATCGCCTCGAAGCAGCCGACAAAATCAGCGTAGTGCATAATTACCTTCATTGACAGAAGAGCTCTACAACAGCATGCTCAAGAGTTGGAATGTGCATTGATTTTGTACTCCGCTGAGTACGTGCTCAAAACATTTTATAACCACCGAATTGAAGCACAACTCAGGGGAGCATGATCTCAAGAGTTTGAGCACAGACTCAGACTTGACTATACTCAAGTTTTTTATAACCTCGGCCCCAGTTCTCATTAAACACTACATATTTACCAAAAATATATCAAAGAAAAAGAACATTGATTAAAATGGATAATTTTGTATTGAAATCTAACTTCTAAGTATGATAGTTGCACTGACATGATAAAACAAAGACTTAAAAAGCAGTCTAAAAGATTGTCAAATTATTCTGTCATTTGTCTCCACTTTGAGTCTTGAGGTATTGACTGACCATCTAAAAGTTGTCTAGCCTACGAGCATTGGACATAGACTACTTTATTTTATAACTGACAAATGAGGAAACTTTGAGTGCAGTTCCTTATCTTTGACTGATAAAATCGGGATTGATTTTTTCTCATTTTGAATAAAAATGTAAATCAATTGGTCATATTGGCGTGACACTTTTTATTCTTTCATCAACTTTTTTGGGGAAACAGTATTATAGCAACAAGAGCCAGTCTTGTTTTCATTATCCTAAAATAACGAAAATACTGTTAATCTTCACTTTCTAAAAGAAACAAAAATTATTCAAGAGCCAGTCTGTTTGTTTATCTGGGATTTTATCTTGTACTCAAGGGTATTTCACATATATGATGGATTGTCCATTTCGCACCACTCCTTGCTTAATATGATGGAAAGCCAGGAGGAAACTTTGTAACAGTATTGTTTACCTCCCATATGGGGCATATCTTAAATCCCACTGGAGTCATGACCAACATAAATAAATGGCCACTTTGAATTTGATTACATGTGAATGAATGTTTTATGAGTGATATGAGTGATTGATTGGTGTTTAACGCCGAGCTTAAGGGTATTTGCCTTATATGACGACAATATATCCAACAAGCATTGACACTAGCACAACCAAGATGTGCAGCATTTCCATTATGTTGGAATGTTAATTTTCCTCCAGTGCTGTTCTATGAGTGGTCCTTCCTTTTATATATTGAGCCTTTTTTATAATTTTCCTTAACCAACTTTCACATTGGACTGCCTTTCCCAAACTAAGTTTTGGGGTTGAATTGTTAATCAGATGTGGGTCCTCATTACACATACTCAGGCATTGTCATCTGTAGGCCCCTAAAGGCCTAGGCGAGTGACTACCGCATGCCTTAAATGTACTTAGGCGTGTGTTCAGCACCCCTTAAACACACACCTAAAAAAATTTCAGGTGTGTAAAAGTAATAATAGTGCATTTAAGGTGTGAATTCCAGAAACAAACAAAACAAACATATTTATAGAAGCTTCGTCCCATAAACAACCCCTGTAAAAACCATGCAAAATTTTATACAACCATAGTTATAGTGGAATCTGATGTGTCTGTATAGGGAGGGGAACTTCACTTTGTATTAATACTTTTACATGTGTATTCGCGGATAT
>JAQQZZ010128531.1:0-13986 GCA_030265115.1 Mopalia vespertina | reverse complement strand
GGGTGTCCAAATGAGGCAATTGTTCACTTCAGGGTGTCCATTTGGACGGGTGGATGGGTGTCTGCCTAAGCCCTTGGTCACTATTGATGCATTTCAGAGATGAACATCAGATGATTAGCTCATGTATGTCATGGAAAGACATCACGGAAATTTCTACTACCACTGCAGTGAAAAATTTGGTTGATAGTGAAAATATTTCATACTTGATTAGAAAATCTACATATTAGCAGTCATCCGGCTTTAGACTCTTCAAGTGAAATCCTGTTTCCATAGAAGATATTTGAAAAGATTGTATGGGTCTACCGTCTATAAATTTGTGCAGAGAGATTTTCTTATAATAAATATGATATTTTTTTGAGAAATTTGACATTTTATCCTGGGCTGTGTAGCACTCTGTCATATACAGTACTTTAGTAAAAAATTTTAATAAATAAAGAAATTTACATGTAATTGAGCTATGAAACAGCATGTACTATCAAATGCTGTCCAAATGTGGGTCATAGTTTGTGATTGTTAGTTTAAACTATGAAATAAGTATTTGTTTTACCATGAAAGCTGGGTGTGACCCAGGTAGTATATATGACGATTTGATGTGGGCATTATCTAGCCTTATTTCTTTTGTGAAAAGCGTCGAAGCTCCTGATATAAATGAATTGAAACATTGCACAGATGCATAACAACTTAAATGCCCCCCGACAGCTGTCACCGGTGTCAGGACAGATCAGTATTTTAAGCTGTTTATGTCTGAAGAAACACACCTTAAAATTTTACTCATTGCTGCATATTTGTCCTAGTTTGACAGTTGACACATTTATTAAACCTATTAGGAGATACCATATATAATATTTTAATGTAACAAGTTACACTAGAACCTCAATAATCCTGGCTGTCTACAATTTTGCTTAATATCTGACAATAATTATTGTGTTTCTACATATTGTGAAATTTGTATATTATATAATATAATCTTAGAAGAACCACTTAACCCTAACATCTAGGCCATCCACAATGATCTAAATGTTTCACTTAACAAGATTGTAAAAAGTGGGTAGGTAGGTAGTTATTTTTTTAACTAATATCATAAAAACCCTTTTGTTTGAAACTGTGTCATAGAGCATTATATCTGAAAAAAAAGATTTACATTGTTACATGTATTTTAGGCCTTGCTGTTGGTTACTTCACTCATTTAATGGCAGTGTATTCATTGAAAAAAACAACATAACCCATCCTTTTTTGGTGAGGGTTTTTTTCTTTTTCGAATTCATGATAAGAAGTTCCCCATTTTCCGAAAAAAATGTCAATTAAATATACTGACCATTCTCTTTTTTTTTTTTACTATGAATTTTTGCGGTAGGTATGGTTACGGGAAACAAATAAATTATTATGGATGGCCATACCATTTTGTAACCATCAAGTACCATCTACTTTTTTAACGCAGACTGGGAACTTTGGGTTAAACCTGCACCATTACTGACTGACCACAACGTGATGAAGGGGCTCTACTTTTACAAAAAAGCCCAGGTGCATACAAATTTGAACATGTATTATGTAGGTCAACATAAAATTGAATAATTTTATTCATTTAAAAATGATTAAACTTGTTTGTATCTTTATAATTTGTTTGTTTGTTTGATTGGGGTGACTGGTATCTTTAAAAAGGGAATTGGATTGAATGATTGAATGACATTAAGCCTAGTCTCGGTGTATTTATACGGCTGTAATTTGTCTTGCTACGACCGCACATTTTATGCCGTTTTAGCAATCTCACTACATTTAGACATTCAAAATTGTCCTGGTTTATGACCAAGCTGGCTGTATGTAAGGCATGGAGGCAAGGGATTAGGCAGACACCGATCAACCCGTCCAAATGGACACCCTGAAGTCAACAATTGCCTAATTTGGACACCCTGTTTTAAAAACTTTACCATGCAGGAGATAGGAAAAGTGTCAAATTGGACACCCAGTTATTTGAAAAGTGAAGCAAAATGACTGTGGCCCTACGTCAGTGTTCTCAAAATAGTTTCCTAAAAAATTTGTTTTTGACAAATGGAAAATTCTTGAAGCAAAAGCCTTTTTATTTTTTAGTTGTTGTGACTGGCTTTTCATATGCTTTTCATTTCATCTTCTGGTTTTGTACTTTTAATTTCGTTGGAAACTGGCGGCTCTGGTGCTTTATGAGCTAAAGAGGAACAGGAAGTTGATATGTTTGTGAAGTCTTTGTATTATCCTGTGAGTGTCCTGTATTTGTCCTGTGATGTTTGTTTTTGTTGTTGCCAGTGGTGTTGGGGGTGGTTTCCTTCACCCATTGGGCTGGCACGCCGTCATGTGAGTGAAATAACCTTAAATATGACGTGAAACCCTAATCGTACAAATCCTTTGAAACTGAAATCAGCTAAAACATACCAGCAAATAATATTAGTTAGCATAGGTAAGCGTGGGTCTATGGTAGATGTAGGTTAATGTGTCATTCAGGATATTAGCCACATCAACTAATTTTCATTGATAAACTATTTATAAATCCCTCATACTTGTTCATTCATTTGAAGGTCATGACACATTTTAGAATGTTGGAAATTTAGGAACTTCAAATAAATTTTTGTTTTTTTCCCAGTTTTTTTTTAAGACAATTTTAAATACATGTATGTTCAGTTCTTTTAGCAGCTGCATTCATTGTGTTAGACAGAGGGGTGTCTCGGTGTCTTGGAGACATCCTATTTCAACCAAATTTACCATAGGAACGATCGAGAAAATTTAAAATGAGATACCTTCATTTATGTAAAAATAGTGATTTGAGACACCCTCTTCTTGATTTCTGACTAACACTTTGACTGCATTATATTTAAATTCTAGATCACAAGCATATTTATATAATACTAGTAATTTCCACCCTTAACATTTTGAAGTGTAGGGATGTTGACGAGCTGCAGTTTCCTGAATACATTTCAATGTCATGATTATGGGTGTAATACTAACATTATGACCCAGTTGGCTAACTTAAGTTAGGCATGTAATTTTTGTGACATCAATTTCCAGTGTAATAATTTTAACCATTTATTATAACTAACCACTTGTTGCTAGTATGCTAGGCTGTTGACATGTGATACTTTCATGGCTTGTCAGATAAACTAGGAGAGAAAACATGAACTCACAAGATAGATATTTTACAGGCTGTAAACTAATACAAGAGTAAGTATTGTATTTCACACTATTCAGTTATGTTATCTAGAACTGATTTACCTAGTTTATCGAGTCACGACCAAGACTGCCTTTATTACACTAATAGCCTGAGGTACTAACCAATCATGCTGGATTATTTATATTGCTGTGTAATATGGTGTAACTATAGGCTATGTATACATTTATGTGTTATGTGGCTTGCTTGAGATAATAAGGGCCATTAATGCTAATTACTTATCCAAGCTAGTCATGGTATCTGTGATTACTTTCTTTAATCTTAAATGTCTTGGTACATAACACTAGACTCCACATTTAGTTGTCTGAAAGCTCATCATTATGGAATCTATAAATCAAAATGAAATTGGTTTGCAGGGCTTTCCATGTTATAAGAGTGATCACTCTCCTGCACATTAAACATTTTTGCCTAAGAATTTGAGTTCAGCTACTTTAAGCTCCCGCAGAATTTATTTTTTTAGTATTATATCAGTATGCTAAATGCAAATCACTCCTGTAATTCATCAACAAAATACAGTGAGTGCTTTTTAGCTCTCGTCTTATATTTTTATGGAAATTCCTTGTTTGTTTCTTCAATTTCCATGACTGTTTTTGTTGCTTCTTCTGCACATACCTCAGATTAATCTTCCTTACTCAGGCCGGTACTGTTGGAGAACGGATAGAATGGGGTTTGAATCCCCATGGTCATATAGACTTCCTTCAGGGGGACCGATTTATAGGTTTCCTAAATTGTTTGCAGTCTTCGTCTAAATTTGCAATTTGCTACTGATTTTGACAAATTTTCTCATCCGATAATCAGTGAAGATTGTATTTTAAAGCAATTTTGCTTTATTTTTCACAAAGGCACATTTATGTATGGAAAATATCAGCAAACCAGGATAAAATACAAATGTTACGTTATCTCACACAATTTTAGAGGACCAATTTAAAGGATATGCCGGAAAAGATTACAGCACAGGCCGGTTACTGTACGGTTCTAGGTTCAGTTAACCTTGGGTATATGAGGGATTCACATGAGGTGACTGCGACAATCCTCGGGGTGGGTTTTATTCAATAGCAGCAGCTTTCCTCTCAGTTTTCAACCTTTTTTAAGTAAGGCAGAGAAAGAAGCTGACAATCCGTCATCATACAAGTTAAATATCCTTTAGTACATGTACAATGCTTAACCACAATATCAAACAGCCTTAGATCAAGACGCTTTAAGAACAATGTGTGCAGCACAAGAGAAAAATTCATGGCGCACCTCCTGCTTTAGACCCTTCTGTTAGCTAGAAAGGGGTCTCCAAGATCATTGAGATATCCACTATTGTTTCAATAGAAATAGTGATTTGAGACATCATTTTATTAAAATGATTTGATTTCTGGCGAATTGCCTCAATATAGTTCATATGTTGGATTTGTTTGTTTTGATTGGGTTTTAACATTGTACTTTAAATTATTTCACCCGTGTAATGGCGTGCCAGCATTAAACAAGATACTGGACAAGCTAGCTTAATTGTTATTGTGTGCAAATTTGAGACATTTCATCCCCGATTTCTTGAGGTCTCTGTAGAGATATAAATGTATGTATGTGTCCAAAATGCCCAAACTTACCAAGTAAGTATTTAACTCTTGTTGTAATCAGGTTGTTGACAATGGTTTGCTGAAGCATGAACTAGAAAATATTTTGTGAGTCAAACATGAAACTGATCTTTTTGGAGTATAGCAGTTTTAATTATGTCTTATTGGGCCAGTTATAATAAACTATGCTTGTATCTAGCCATTGTGTATTGCCCTGGTGCTCTGCAAGCTACATGTAAGGGGCTACAACATGTCAGAAACCGCTCTATTGTAGAGGTGAGCACTGTTTATTAGCACTCTCTGTCTTATTACGACAGTTTGTTAGGTCCTCTGCTTGTATCTAGCCATTGTGTGTTGCCCAGATGCTTTTCGAGCTATTAAGGGGCAACGTGAAGCTGATCTAGTATGGAGTTAGGCACTGTAAATTAACACTTTTTGTCTTCTTACCAGTCAATGTGTTATGAACTGGGCTTGTATCTTGTCATTGTTGTTGACTGTCTACTGATGCCAATGGCGGTTTCCTCACCCATTGGGCTGGCATGCTACCATATGAGTGAAATAAACTTAAGTATGATGTTAATGCCCAAACAAACAAACCAACAAATTGTTTGTTACAACCTGCCATTGAACTCAATGGTATCCGTTTCCTTCCAGTTGTGGAAGAAGGATTGTTTATTTATGTCCATATTTTTCTTGACATTGACATTTTTTAAAGTTTGCTATCAAGCCTACAAATAATCAATTATGGTCTTATAATTTGACACCTCTGTACTTTTCTGATGGAGGAAAGCTATAATACTTAGAAATTCAGTCTTTGTAAACACATCTAATTTCTTACAGTATTTTAGTTATGAAAGCAAACAGTCTACAGCTTGCAGTCAAACTGGCAGCTATGAATTTACTCCAGCTCAGTGCTATGTACTTAGTGGAATATATATTCTATGTGCAGTCTATTTGAGTAGGTAAAATACGTTTTATCTACATGCTGATACAACAGAAGTATGATATATGTACTGTTGAAAGATCAGCACAAAACGGGTAGAAAAACAAATATTGGTCTTTTCAGTCTAGACATCTAGGTTAAACATGAAGCTGAGCGATATCATGTACTAAATAAAAACTGATTACATAAATCTCCAAATTGCACAATGCAATAGTTATCTCAACTATCGATAGGCTCAAAAGACTAGAAAATAACCTATCAGGGCCTCATCCAGGTAAAAAGTTTGAGCATCCATCATTTGCCTTCCAAGCAGAAGATAGGCTTTGGACTTGAACTTTTGTGTATGCTACATGTAGTTTGTTTGTTTGATTGGGGTTAATTGTCGTACTTAAGGTTATTTCACTCATATGGCGGCATGCCAGCCCAATGGGTGATGGAAACCACCCCTGCGCTGGCAATAAACAAAAACATCACAGGACAATACATAGACATCACAACCATTTGTTCACCTATGGCATGTAACGTCTAGTTGATAATCTAATATTGTATTAATGCATACATATATGTATGTTGAAGCTTCAAAAAATATTCATGTGTAATTTCCAATTGTATTATTTAAATCGCAACTGTGCAGTAAGTATAGGAATACTTGTGCAATAGTCTGATGAGTTGTCACAGTACAATCAAAATGATTACATCAGAGGCAATAGTCAATACTAATAGTATAAAGTCATGTCATGGTTTTAAAATTCGTTATAAATTGTACTGTTTTTTGGTTTTTTATCAGCTGGTTTTTTGGACCAATGAGCAGAGATGAAACAAATGACATGCTGACAGACCAAACAGAGGGAGTCTTCTTGGTTAGAGAAAGTCAGACTCTCAAGGGGGATTTTGTCCTGTGTGTCAAGTAAGTCAATAGGACTGTTTATTTCCTTGTTTCACTTTCAGTTTTGGCTAATTTTGTAAATGGCCCTGAGCTAAGGGGCAACAGCAAGCTGATCTGGTTGTGCTGTAATTGTATTGTGTCCTATAACTGTCCTGTCTTGTCTTTGTGTGGTGCCAATTGTATGAAGGGTGATTTTCTTCACCAATTGACCTGGCTCACCTTTATAAAAGTTAAATAACCTCAAGTATCTGTATGGGATTGAACTCCAATTGAACAAACAAACATTATTTTGAATGAATAAAAGCAAGCACTAATGGTGTTACATTATACATGTAGATACAATTTACATGTACGTCAGTCCAGGAAGTTTACATGTTTCAATAATATACGATATATATACCGTACCTAATGTCCTGTTGTTATTATCCTCTCATAAATTTCCCTGAAGACATAAACTTTTCAGAACTTCCCCTCTTTTGACGTCACTGTATAACTTTATTTGGATGCCATACTCAGAAACTACTTTCTATCTTTGACAAACACAGACTTTTGACAATTTTTCCAGATGATGTTGTGAAAATTACTGTGCTTCAATGTTGATGGAAACTTTGTTTCAGTTACATGTTTCTGGCTGAACTTTAAACCAGGATATTTTTTTGTTTTTTTTGTTTTCAAATAAATTTAGTTATAAAGTGATACACATTCCTGATACAGGCCTTATTTTTTCACACGGACAGTAGTTGAGGTTTAGTAGAGGTTACACAAACGGAAATTCATGCGAACATTCACCGTTCACACAAATTAAGTTTTTATTCAACAAATTAGAATGGTATGGTGAAAATCCAATGATATGTCTCCGTAAAACACTCAATTAGGCAAGGAACAGTGTGAAACACGCTACAGACAATTCTTCATCATATAAGCAAAATACCCTTGGGTAGGACATTAAACCCGACACAAACAACCTATCGATAGTATGAGCCCAATATCGGCAACAGTGTGACTGCATTGAAAAACGTATGTTATAATATTAAGTTATGCTCCCTTTTTTCAAAACAGATACATGTACGTGTAGCAGTGTTGACATACTTTATTTATGACCGTAACAAATAATTTTGTATTTGTATGGGGTCTTGAGCTTGTAAACAAATCAGCCGAAGAAGCTTATTTCAAGTCACAGTCTAATCAAGTTTTCAACAGGTAACAAAGTATGCCAAAAATAACATTGGGGCCTTTCTTTCTTAAATTACACGCAAAAACTTTCAATCTGGTCAGTGCTGTTTAATATTGCCTAACATGAATTGATAGAAATCATTTTCCCGTCTACCTTTACTGATTTACAAAAATGGAATAAAATTATGACTTGACAGCCCTTTGGTGTCCTAAAAACGCATTGTATTTTAAATTAACCCACTGATTAAAATTAAATTTCAATAAAATATTGAATATTTATGAGTTAAAATTGAGTAATTATTTAATTGAGGGAGCCTGTATTCAAATGTGTACCTACATATATGAAGATAGAAGAGATAAGTGTTCTAGCCTGGAAGTACTTGTATAACTAATATGTATAACAGATCTGGTGTTGGGTAAAGGCCAGTGCCCTCACATCTACCATTATACATTCCAAGTACTATTGCCATTTGGTACAACTAGTACTACAGTAATCCCCTAATAAATCTTTTAGAGAAATGCTCCATGTGTTATGGTACCACTAGAGAAAAACATATGTAGATAATATCCAGGGCTCTATGGATTGGTTTTAATGTTAAATATTTATTTAACGTTAATGCAAACTATACATGAATAATCAAGCTGATAGGACTAGGGTAGATTTAGGACTATACCCATGTACTTAACATGTATTAAATGTATTTAATTTCCCTAGAAAGATTTACATAACAACATCCGAAAAGAGACGCTCTCTGGGCTCTCGGTGAGGGTAGTTTTGTTTTTTAATTTTGCTCATGCTTTGTAGATCTGTTTTTTATCTGATCGTGGATTGAGCGGCCTCTCTACACCATAATGTTAGCCAGAGGGGTGTCTCGGTGACACTCAAGAAGCCATATGAGACCCTATTTCAGTCAAATTTAACATGGGGAAGATAGGGGAACAGTAAAATGAGACACCCTGTATCTGTAATAATGGTGATTTGAGACACCCTCTTCTTGATTTCTGACTAATACTATGCTCTACCCTGGATTAATTTTAACTTGAATATTAAATGAAGGGTGCCCAAACTTTTGACCTGGATCAGGCCCTGAAAACTAAATAATGCCCCCTCCCCCTAATTAGTTTGGAAAAAGCTTCCTCTTGTCACATTGTTCACAGAGCTTAGGCGAAACCTGAAACTGATCTGTTCTCTTTATTTTGCGTCTCTCGATTGTCCTTGATTCTGTCTTCACCCATTAAGCTGACTTGCTGTAATATGAGTTTGACAGGGTTCGTACATTCCTTGAAACTCGTGTAAGTTCCTGGCAAATTAAATTAAGTTTTCCAGTACTGGAATTACCTGGAAAAAACATTTTTGCTCCTTGAAAACTCTTCAGTATAACTGTTGACATTTATATGAACGACTTTCATAAAAAAAACCCACATATGATATGGCACTCGACATGTACTTTTTGTTGAGATATTGAAATTTTTTTACATGTCTTTAATGTAAATAAAGGATGTTCCTTTGATTTCAATGATAAAAGCTTTAAATCCCTAATTTTATCCTGGAAAACTCCTGGAATTTCATGAGTGTAGTGTTATTCTGTATGAACCCTGATATAATCTTAAGTATGGCACAAAACCCATGTCAAACAAACAAACCGTACATGTGCTAAGTATTTTTCATTCTAAAACAATATTAAAGTGTGTTAGTGTGGAGACTGATCATGTCCCATTTGTTTGAACTGTTTGACCTCTGTGGTCACAGCTGTTATTAATAGTAATTAAACCAAGATGAGGTGGTTTATGAATCACTGCACAGAGATTGTTTTCATTTCATGATTTCAACCAGGATGTTCAGTCTTCCTGTGACACAATTTTTAACTGTTAAGAGCAGAGGGTGTATACTGTAACTAGTATTGTCACTGCCAGTTTATAACTCAGTCCTGAGTGGCTTGTGTTCAACGGTATTTTGCCCAACAGATTATGCACAGTATTTTCAATGAAACATATATCAGTGCTATCAGACAATGTAATTGTCACTGATAGTTACATATATAGTGGGCAGTAAACTATAATTAAACAAATGATGTTATTTTGGTGGTTGATTTACTGTTTTAGAGAGATAAATCCAGACAATGTTAGCACATGCATTTGGGAGAATTTGGGCTGCGTTCTATAGAGGGCGTAGTTAGTTCTGTACCCTCGTCAGTGTGCTTCCCATCATTAACTGTTTTGGGAGCACATTTCGGCTGTTATTAAAGGTGGAAGTAAAGATACCTAAATGAGCTATCATCCAAAGTACTACACTATGTCCCTAAACGTTTATTTTTCACTACACAGTAAAATGAGTTTCCTCACGGTTTTCCACCGTAAATAGGTTAGGAACAGTGTGAAGTGGACAATCTCTCTCCATATAAGTGAAATAACGTAACCCTTGAGTACGAAGTTAAACCCCCAATCAAACAATCAACCTTTGGGTTGTACTCTAGCTGTCATATAAGTGAATCAACCTTGGGTACAGCGTTTAATTTTAATCAAATAAACAAATTGGTATTTTTTTAAATATTTTTTTTATAATTTAAATAATGGTCAGAGATACTGTGAAGAAGGTTTGTAGGGTTTTTGGAAAAGTTTTGGAAATTTGTGAGTGGTTTAAACTTTTCGAGGTCCTGGAAGAGCTACATGTATGGAAATTCAATTGCTGGCTTTCAGAAACAAAATAATAAAAAAGCAAGTGAAAGCAGTCAATTTTTTGCCACCAAAAGTCCAAAATTACCAGGAAGGTTTGTTCAGTGTCCAATTTTCGTTAATTTGTGAAAAGCGCATTTTCAACACATTCTGATCTTAATTGGACATTTTTAACTCTTCCCTGTTTACTCATTCTTTTCAATGTGATATATTTTCCAAGTTTGAATGCCCAACTTATGAGGTTTATGAGGATTTTTTGTATTCTCTCTTTAGTCCATAGCCATATAAGCAAAATTATACCCTTTAGTACGACGGTAAACCCCAATAAAACAAAACAAACAAATGTATTTATTCTCTATTGTAAAAGAGTTGTCACTGGACTACGATATATATAGGCAGCTGTGTGGCCGAGTTGATTAGTTTCTGAAGAAAGCAGTGATCATTCATAATTTTCTACAATACATGCACTTGATTTAAATTTTGAAAAACAGAAATATACATATATTTATTATGAAATTATCTTTTTGGTTATTTTTATATTTTTTTTAATTTTCAGTTTTTATTTTAATGAATCAATTAATCACCAGTTGTTTAGTGTACATGTAAGTAAATACATTATTATGTATCACTGCAAATATATGTTTCTTAAGTGCCACCAAATAACATCTTTTGATTTTTTATTTCTAAAACATTTTCTTCCCAGGCCCTCCCCCCACTCCAGCACAAATTAGAAAACTGTATTTGCCCCTGGTATAAAAAAAACCCACACAATTAACCAAATCCATATTTCGAGATAATTATGTTATGAAAATGGTTAACCAATTAGTTATCTTCCGTTTATTCCCAAGGTAAGCATTTCAAATGTCTTCTTCCAATTACTAAAATCACCTGTAGATGGTTATGGAAGTTTTGACTTTTTGGTTTTGAAAAGACTTGGAAAAGTTAAAGAAACCCATGAAATTAAAGAAATTATAAAATAGGAAAATATACTTAATTGTGAGAAAATGGTCATATATATATAAAAAAAAAATGTTTTTGGCACCTTGATTTATTTCTTCAATGGTTAGGTATGCTGTTTGGTAACAGGAGTTACAGGACTAACATAACATACCTTGTTTATTTTTCAGGGAAGACAGTAAAGTAAGTCATTATTTGATCAACCGGATACAGAAGCCAGGTAGCACAATTTGGTATAAAATTGGAGAACAAGAATTTCCTGACATGCCCAGTTTGCTCAGATTCTACAAAAAGCATTATTTAGAAACCTCATCCTTAATTAAAGCCGTAAGTCTTTCTTCCAGTCACAGGCAGTATCTATTTCTTTAACATACTGTTCGCTGAAATATTTATTAGATATATACAAGTTATTTCACAAGAGCCTGTGTATTAGCACAAATATGACTGGTGTATAAATACACGAGAATGGTATTTGTCTGTTTGTTGTAGTACATGTACATTGGCTCAATTTTATTAATTCCTTTCACTAAAGACAAAATATTTTTGATTTTGGTGGGGTTTTAGTGTATAAACCTTGATGTTTTGTAATGGTCAAGAATAAGAATATGATTATACATGTACATTGTTGTGCACAAAAACCGGATTATGTCCCAGAATAATTGTGACTGCATTTTGCAACACAGTACATAGCTTGTTGACCTTGCCTAGAGATCATAATAAAGATGTTGACAAAAATGTCATGCTTTTAATGCTTTCACTTGTGTTTTATGCTTCAAAGACCAACATCTCAAGGCCCACGGCCGGGCTTACTGGTTTATATAATGAAGATGTGTCTAGTAAAGATATATGCACAACGAAATTTATATATATTTTTAATTTCTATTTTATCCAGGCCCCAAGGGAAAAAGTCCGATGTAAATACGATTTTTTGGGAAGAGTAAGTTTTGTTCTTCGTCCTTTTTACTTAACAATTAACATTTTCACCTGGCTGTGGACAGTGTGAGTGGTTTTAAGGAGGTTTCTTCTTGTTTTCCCACCAAATCAAAATCATAAAATAATTAAATATATTTGTCAACAAGAATTTTTACTTTTTAAGAGATTAACACCTATTTTAAACTGATTTAAATTGACTATCTTACTCTGATCTGATGTAAAAATATTTTAATGGAGCATCTTCCTTAAAGTGGGTGGTTGGAGGTTGCTTCTTGTTGCCCTGGTGCTTCCAGAACTGAGAGACAACATGAAGCAGATCTGTTTGTCTTTTAGCCCTGTAAATTTGTAAATATAGCACTATGTGAATTGTTTTATCACTGTTCTTGTTCATCTCTTAAGTCTGGCGCACACAGAAGGTCAGCTGTTTGCCACGAGAGGCCAGCAACTCAGCTGTTTCCCTGTGTTCGTTGAAATTTTAGCGAGGTTTCTGCCTCGAGAGGTCATGGGTAAAATATCTGTCGTGTTTTGATATTTTCTACCACGAGAGGCCATGAATTCATTGTGTGCACTGACCGTAAGATACCTCCTGAGCTTAAAAAAAAAAAGGAACTGCCCAATACAAACGCGTTGTGGTGTCACAGGGCATCAACATGGCGGCTGTTAGAAATCACGTAACTAGTGGACTGAAGGCAAGTTGGCTCAGGCAATAGCTCTGTCGTTTGCGACAGAAAAAGTAGTGAGACTGTAGCTAAGCTGCCAGCCTCTGGTTGTCGACAGCTGAGGCAGTTCCTCCCGTAAGCGGTGGATTTAGTTGCCAGCAGTGTTAAGGATGGTTTCCTCTTATTGATGGCACTGACACATCATCATAACCTTAGATCTGACTATATATTTCCCCCCACTGTAACAAACCACTTTACATTCGATTTAGGACCCTGAAGATCTACCGTTTACCACAGGAGAGATCTTAGAAATTATAATGAAAGATGAAGAGAAATGGTGGACGGCTAGGAATAGTAAAGGTGTTGTGGGACAAATCCCAGTACCCTATGTGGAAAAGGTTGGTAACAAGTGACAACATTAACTGTTAAATGCAAGGCCGGAATCTAATAAATTTGGCAAGTCTGAATCAGTGGCTTAGCTAGGATGGGAAATCTGCTTGTCATAAATCCCTATTTTGTGAAATTTTGCATGTCCAAATTATCCATTTTCATATCTTTCCCATGTTAAAATTCAGAATTTCTATAACAACAGATATCAAAGTGTTTTGGTTTTTTTAAGGTTCCTTTTTTTGTTCTTCGCGGAACACTGACTGTCTTTTACTAAGCACTATGGAGGGATATTAACTTTCAACAGTATCAAAACACTTCACATTTTATGGTTGTGCCAGTGTCAATTATTGTTGAAATATTCCGCCGTCATATAAGTGAAAAGCACAGTTTTAAACACCAATCAATCAATCGAACACCGGCAATGCAGTCATCATATAAGTGAAATAACCTTGATATATAAAAAGTTTGTCATAATACACAAGTAGTGTAATTCCGAAAACCGATAACTTCATTTTGACTCAATATTTCAGCATTTATTATGCTATCATCAGGAGATAATTACAAAGTGGCCAACAACAGACTTATATACAGGTTATGAATATGTCATACAAATACAGCTA
>JAQQZZ010128520.1:0-13986 GCA_030265115.1 Mopalia vespertina | reverse complement strand
AATAAAAATCCCGAAAAACAGGGGATAATCAGCGAAAATATGGCTTGGTGATACCTTAGAGCTGGAATCTCCTCATGCAATCTCGAGGTAGGTCCGCGAATAACGTTTAGAATGGCACCGGGTATCTGGCTGAAAGGTCCAACGCCGTTTGATTAAAACCGTCGCCGTCTTACCTCCATGACATTGCGTATATAATGCTTGACTATAAAGCAGGACCATGTTATGTAATTTTTCATTTAGTTACCGACCAATTTAACTATTAATAAAGTAAAAATTTGTTCCGTTTTATGTTAACTCACATAACACATTTTTAAGCAGCTGCGTTTTTCCGTACCTGTGTCTAAGATTAGAGATCTGCCACGTGACCACCGAGAATAACGCTATGGCGCGTATGATTTACTCCAAAGTTACTGCCTGCGTTGAAAAGCTAGATGGTACTTCATGGTTACAAACTGAGCCAACCAGCTCATGCACTGAAGGCCTGCACGAGAGGCTGATGACAGAAGATTGTGGCAACTATTACTTGTGCTGGGTAGATGCAGACGGTATATAAAAAAATGGAAAGTTATCGTATTTAAGGTATAGATCAATGGTGATACGTCACAGTTATCATGATGGATCGGGGGCCTATCCGGTATATTAATAGCCTCACAGTGCCTGTCGCCGACATTTGACTGTTGATCCTTTAAGCACCAATGATCCTCTCAACATGACACGATCTTAAATAGAACTATCTTAAAAGAGTTTTAATATCAGGACCTGTCAGTTTCTTTTGCAATTTGCTAAATTGGCATGCAGTAAGTGATATTTTAATACTCATCTTACTTGATGTAGTTATCTGTGCGGGCAAAAGTTAGATAAAATGGTTATATTTGCCTTTAGGGACATGTGATTATTTCAAGTCAGGACGGTAACGCCCTTCTTCATGAAGAAGTTAAGTTTCATGAAGTTAAAACGCAGGTTCCACTGAAAACCTACTATATATCTTAACAAAGCAAATGTATGATTATATAAATGCGCGAGATAAAAAAAAGGCCGTAACGTTTAAGTTCTAGATATGTCTGCCAAACCTCCGGCCCTGTTGATTCACTTCTGAATGAGAATGCAACGGCGGCCCTATAATTGCTATTGCATGACTATGCATAGTTTAGATCCCATGGCCGCCGCGGCAAATGTGACTTTGGCAAGTTGTAGAGAATATGTAGCTCCTCCACCTGCCCCCACCCCCAATGGAATGGACCGTATAGGATCTGTCATTGCCAAGACATTTCCATTGCATTTGTAGGCCATTACATTTTAAGAATACTTTCTCTGCTAATATAGGGTTGATCTGGAGCTAGCAATTACGTAATACCAGCACTACATTACTTATATACGTTTTAAATATCTTGTTTTGAAAGCAAAAGTCGCTTTTGTCTGATAGATGTTTAAATAGCCTAAAATGTCTATCTAGAAATAAGTTGGCACTTAGAGTAGAAAAACAAGAGAGAGTAGGGCTAGTTTCGGCTGTTATATTCTGGTACCGTACAACTGTCAGATCTCTAATCGCTGCTTCCAAACCGTTAACACATATCTCATAACCGTCTATATATATATATATTAACCCAGGCTCTGAAGAAAGTTTAAAGTCAAGCGAAACACATTTATTAGAATGAACAGTGCCCGTGATTTTAATTTGGTCTCAAAATAGACCTACATTTCGATTAATCACTTCATTATATTTGACAGCTATATTTAATGTTTTACCACATTCGAGATAATGCTAAGGTGAATACGTTTGAGAGATTTATCTGAAGCTGGCGAATTTCTCCTGTGGCTTATTTTGACAGTCTTCAGTGGAAATGTACCCAGTTTGCTGGCAGAAAATCTTCACTTCAGACCGTTATTTCTTCTCAAGAACAGAACATCCGGGCACTCTGCCAGCATCAGTGGGTGTGCAAGCAAAATCCTCAAATGTACTAAAGCAAACGTCTTCGTTCCTTGTCATCAGCAAATTTCTGTGGGAGCATATACAATACACACGTGTCTGCAACAAACAAAATACCAACAAGATGAGATCACTTCAAATAAAAAATAGACAGACTTAATAAGGCACTTGACGTTAATAGTCTTGTAATTTTGGAATTCACACTTGTACCTGCAGGCACATTTTGTCGTATACAATTACAAGTACACACATGGAAAACCATTCTCTGGGAAATGAGAAACCGCTTCTTTTTTTTTTTAACTTTGTTTAAAAAACATGTTTTCAATCTGACCTCAAATGTGAAAACATGTCAATAATAAAACTAAAGTTCTCTATATTGTAGACTTACTATTGTGATTAGACAAGAATTTCAAAAGGGTTTCAAGTTTCAAATATGTTAGAATTGCTTGATTATTTGATCAGGGGTTAAGGCCGTAATTGAGGTTATTGAACTCATTTGAGTGCCAGGCAAGTAGGTGAGGGAAGCCACTCTCGACGCCAATGACAACGAAAAATGACAAGACACATTAGTCTACGACTGCAACAGCTTGGTAAAAGAAGCTACAAAATCACGATATCCATTGTAGTCACACTCTGGCTCTCCAATAAGTATGTATTCGTTATACCACTATTCTGTATGCGTACGGTAAATAAGTATACACTTATTTGATTGATGTATATGAGATAAACTTAATGCTAGTGTTGATTTCTGGTGATGTAATAACGTTCTCGGCTGTCCATGTGCTTCTCGTGGAAGTTGAATTCCCAATTTCACCTAGTCATTAGTGATACAGCCGCTAGCCTAAGATTGCTTATTCTGTCGTTTCTATATACTACCCTAAGCGCACTTAAACATACGGAGTTAATATAATTTGCTTGGTAAGTAACACTTTGTCCGAACGGGGGAGAAGTATGCAGATATATATAGATACCTGATCAGATATTTATAGCATCCAGGTTGTATGGTGGTATGTGTTTGTTTTTGGCAGGATAAATAAAGATTGGGGCTATAGGATGGCGATGTAGGTGTGCGAGAAGATGAAACAGTCACAACATCTGTGTACACACAAACCATATGTAAGGTGGGACCAATTGCTGGCTGGAAAGCAGTGTAATTTCCACAGGAAGCGCCCTAGGGGACACACAAATTCATTTATAAACAACCCGTTAATAGTTCTCTGGGGATAGCAGGAATCAGTGTACATATCCGTATATATTATTTCAGAGTACTTGTATTTCAATACGTCCATCTGCATAGTGACGAAAGATGTTCCCCTTTTTCTACAATATTGACTGATTATGGAGTTATGCGAATACAATGATAAAAATTTGGACGGGAAAATCCAATTGCATGGATAACGCGTTGACATACATGGTAAAGTCGTTCAAGAAAAGTGTAAACCTTTGCTAATACTCAATGTTAATGCTGATGTTTATTTTATTAATTCAAACAAAATGTCCCATAGGGCAATGGGCAAATCATGCATTATCCCGGAAGAATCCACCTTTCGTTGGAATTATACTGATATTTGTGTTAAAATGACGTGAACCTTACATCAAACTCCCAAGAATCGTAATGTTTTAGAGCGCCATGGTATAGCACTAGACTTACATGTAGCCTAGATCTATTTACTTTGTTGTCCTTTTTATCAGGTATACCCTGCCATATACAACTACAACAAGAAAGTTAGGAAGGCCAGACGCTATTTAGAACGAAACCTACTGCACATTGCTACATAAAGATTCGAGAGAGTTTGGTGGTGAGTAGAGTTATCCACAAGGCAAAAAAAAACCCAAAAATTTGTAGTTTCTTATTCTAAAATTAGTTTTTTTACCTTCCGTTAAAGGTATGCTTTGCCATAGTTCTATAAAGTCTTACATGGTACCATTGACATTGATACAAAAAAGAAATCAGTAAAGTAAACATATAAATTGTATTACCTGATATGAATAAGGTTAAAGTTGCGGGAAATCTCCATCCCTGATGAAACACCCAGAACAAATACGAAATAATTATCAACCGTCAATGTGAGTAAGCCTAAATCTCTACGTCCAGCGTATAAATATGATCATGAAAGTAAAGTGAGCGAGTCCAGATTGTCCACATGTCCTTGTTGTTGTTGTTGTAATCGTTGACTTGCAAAATCAGCAAATAATAAAGTCATGTTTAAACCCTATATTCCAGAAGAGTAGAATAGCTGGTCTTGTCATCTCCATAGTTAGCGTTGACAGTCACCCGTGTATTTTTGCCATAGTACTGACTAAGGTTGACGGTGGCATCCCATAACCCTTTCTGGCCACTCTCTTTTAGATGTGTCCACTCGGAGTCGGCCACTACAGCCACCGCCTTGGCGCCTGGGATGGACAATCGAAACCGTACGCTTGGTCCTGAGAAATCCTTGTTGATCACAAGTGGCTCAAAGATGTAACAGCCGTCCTTCCACTGAGCATACTGCTTGGGGAAAGGATAGGCCTTCTTCACGATTTTGGGGCACTCGATAACATAATTAAAGACACCAATCAGCTGATTGCCTGGATCCTTGGAGGGCAGGGCGTATATTTGCAGTTTCCACCAGCCTGCAGTTGGTAAGGTGGCCATGTACGTCAAAACTGACCCCTTGGACTGGGTAAACACGAAATCTTTACTTTCTTCTTCCGTTGCAGCATTGATCAACGACGCTGTTGTTTTCACGGCATCTGTGTAGCCAATTTTAATTTCCAACTCGTTACCTTCAAGGCGGACGACTGGATCTTTGTTGCTCATAACACTTAGTCCGTACGGCGCGAAGTTGGGTTGACCACCGAGATAACCATTCGGCAAGTCAGGGACAGGGGTCTGCGACATGGTGACTCTTCCGTGTGGCAAGAAGAAAGGAGCTATTCAAGCTGCTGAAGATCGACCTGTAAACCGGCTACACAGTTTCTTGAAATGCCTCAACTTGAAGATGACTTCGTGAGATGGAACGAACCAATGGGACAGAGGAGCTAGCAGATTTACCCCGCCTCACTGCCTGTCGTTTTTGGTAAGTATTTTAGTCAGCATGATCAGTTGCTGTGGTAACCGAACATCGGCACGCGGCTTGAACTCAACCGGTTCCAAAAATACACCGCTTCCATTTCACCTTTATATTTATACACTTTATCAGGATTCTTAAACCCACTGGAATCTTCACTAACAACTGAGCGATACTCTTGACTACTATACCATGCATCATCGTCTTAGCTTAACATGTTTAAAAGTGTCCAATATAATGAAATGAAAAACACGAAGTCAAATATCATAAAGATAAAGAAAGTAGAAAGTGTATATTAAGTCTACCATTAAGTGTAAGTACGTGAAAGTCGATATAGTCTGTCGCTTACCCTGGAAGCTTCAGGAAAAGCTAAAAAGAACTAGAAAGTTTAAATGTAAATTGTTGCTTAAGACACGATGACTGTGTTAAAAAGGTAAAATATAAGTACAAGCATTACTTAGAGAAGGATAACGTCTTATTTAGCGTTTAAATTCGTTTATTGTACAAAGCGAACGACCGACATGCAAACTTCAGGTTTCGTTAATTTTTGTTCAAGAGTGAAACTTGTTAGAATAAATGATTTAACTCCATAATATCTTGGCTGGAAAAATTCTGTTTCCTCGATTATGCCTTCTTTCTTAGTAATATACACCCTAGTTAATTGCGGTATTAGTATTTACGTTTAGTACTTAAATCTCTTTGACTAACAACTTTTTTAGCTATAATTATTGTCAAATCACCTTGAAGATGCCAAGTTTTTGCCTGGTCATATTCGAGACCAATCACCTTCGTTTATAGGCTACACAATGACACTTATATCTCCAGCATTAAATTCTTTCCTCGTTCATTTTAGAACGAATGTGTTAAGTTTTAACTGTAACACCGCAATTACCGTAAAGAGACATATTCGTTGCATACAAACATGCTTATAATAACACACCTACTATATGTACAAAACATTTTAACCGCATTATATAACTTACCAAGCTTATGTGTTATATATCCATGTGGGATAGATACCATCTTCAGAAAGTTCTAGATTTCACTTCTATCCCAAAGCAAGATTGCATCTCTTTAGTATGAACCTATATAACTCTAGTCTCACAATGTTAAGGGCTTGAGTATAACGCTTTATGTGAAAGGGAATTTGTTCTTTTACAGCTTGTCTTCTAAATGTGTTCGTGACTTTTTAAACTGCAATAATATTATCTTAACACCCAGCGTATAGACTGTTTTGTTATAAGTAGAGGGGCGAGTGTATACCTCCCAGGTAGCAAAGTAGAAAACACAGTTACGGGAACCTTTTCTTCAAAGAATTTAGCTATAACCTTCAAATCGACACATTCATCTCTACTTGTGGATATAAGAGAGTTTTGTCAATATCATCTTAACTTGAAGCTGGATACGCCGATTACTCTACGCAACATTAGTTTTCTGCTGACTGATTCCCTTTGTTTTTCTTGCACAGGAATGGAGAACACTAGAAATGAAACTCTGGCAGTTTGGACTTATCTGATCATTACCTAATACAATAACTTTAAACAAATGGTTTGTGCAAAATGTGTTAGGTTTGTCAACTAAGCTTCTGTTTATGGCATGGGGCTAGTTTAACAGTACATGCGGAAGGGATTCTATGTGATATTATAATACGCTTGTGAAGTCTTATTTGTGCACCACACCCCTGTCCCCACAACAATCTCTTTCTTAAGATTGGATAAGGACATATATCTTTAAAGTTTAGTACTGTGTAGTCCACATTTATTTTAAAAAATATGACAAGCAAGCAACATTATTTATTACAACATAACCACTGCTGTTCTATTCGCCCTAGAGGTATAACGAGGACTGTTTACAGGAAGCGGAGTTCAACCTGATACTTCAAGTCCTAAATTAGTCTTAAGGTATCACCTGCTATAAGCCAGTCACAATCGTAAATCTACATAACTTGCCTCAGAACTAAGCTAATAGATGTAGAAAACACATGTTCTGAAGTTCTCTACTCGACTCACCATGTTATGACGGCTCGATTTCGGCTACCCATCAGGTATATAATAAAAAACCTTCTAAAATAGAAAAAGCGTTATCAGCGTGTTGTTGTTAGTTAAAATCAGACATTTCAGCAACAATAAAACTTACAGTGCATAGCATTCGACCAAGATTCCTTTGGTTAACACTACCAACTGAGCTTCCTAAACTATTCACCTCTTAATGCTGAAGCACCATCCATCCATCCATCCATCAATCATCCATCCATTCATCCATCCATCCATCCATCCATCCATCCATCCATCCATCCATCCATCCATCCATCCATCCATCCATCCATCCATCCATCGATCCATCCATCCATCCATCCATCCATCCACCCACCAAGCAAGCAAGCAAGCAAAAACAAGTAAGCAATCAGGCAAGCAATTAATCAACCAATAAATCAACCAACCAATTAAGCAGCCAATCAATCAACCAAACCACCAACCAACCAACCATTCAATCAAGCAAGCAAGCAACCAACCAATCAATCAATCAATCAATCAATCAAGGAAGGCAGTACACAGTCAATCAGCCAGCCATACAGACAACAAACCTACCAGCCAATCAAATAGTCCCTTGATGAACCAGTCAATATATCAATCAATCAACGAAACAAACAATCAATCAAGCGATCGATCAATCAATCAACCAATCATTCATTCACAAGCAATCAAGTACATTAGCACACAATCAATCAATCAGCACACAGACAACAAACCGAACAACCCACCCACCCAAGACCCGCCCACCCACCATCAAACCTAGTCAATACATGAATCAACCAATCAAACAATCAATCAACCCATCAAGTAAGGAAGCACATACTCAATCAGCCAGCCACACAGACAACCACCCACCGAACCAGGACCCACTTAACCACCCACCCACCCGCCACCCGATTAACTAGTCAATATGTTAATCAATCAATCAACCTATCGACCCAAGACCCACTTACGCAACCAGCCACTAGCCACTCGATGAACTTGGCAATATATTAATCAATCAATCAGTTACTGAATCAACCAAGGGAAGGAGTATACAGTCAATCAGCCAACCATACAGACACCAAACCCACCAACCAACCACCGAGTCACTTGATGAACCAATCGGTATATCAATCAATCACCGATATTTATATTTTATTAATTCAGAAAATAAAGGTTTATGCTTTATTTCAACCCAGGTCTTTATAGAGTTAAGTAAAGATTACTTTTTTGAAAAATCTTATACAAGTGCAGACTTTGTGTGTAAGATATTAAGTCCAATATTATAACTTCATACTGCTTGAATTGTGTAAAAGTTTTTATGATGGACATGCCCTATTGAGGTCTGTATGCTCATTCATCCAAGTGTGAAAAGAGTTCAAAAGAACCGCTGAGGTAGAATATATTATTGTAGGATACTGTTACATTTGACCATAATTTATCTGCCTGAAGTAATTTATGTGACCTTAGCCATGACAATTCCAATAGCGAATCTTACTTTAAGCGCTATAAATTACTGTAGTTAACAAGATAAAATAAAAAGTATGTCTGTCTTAAAATCGGCAGTGTAGACCATTACAGACGGAATGATGAAAGCAGACTATGAAGATATGGTGGTCCAAAAAACTTTTTTTAAATAGCTTTTTGTGACTTTAATTTTGATTTCAATTGTTTTTACTCAAGTCAAAATATTATCACCAAGGCGAAAATACATGTATTTCCATTTGGCTAAAAATGTTTTTCACCCAGCTAACTTTTTATTGGACGTGATAATGTTTTCACCCAAGTGAAAACACATTTTACCTTGCTAGAAACATTTTCAACTAGGTGTAAACTAATCAATTCAAATTTGAAGCAAAAACGCTGAAACTCGAATTTGGGCTAACTTAGAAACAAGAATGAACCAACTCCAGGACGTACGTTTCTGGGATCATCTGGATTTACAGAGCAACACTTCTCAGAAGGCCGTTCTTCTTTGTGTGCTGTGAGGCTTAACAAAATAACATTTACAAACTTTGGGTGAAATTTTAGTTCCTTTGGGTGGTATATACTGGATGTAAGCACAAATCTAATGAATTTCACGAACTTCACTGTATATGATTTGACTGACATGTGGGTGGCTAGGTTTAGATCGTTTATCATGCTAATCTCGCTTCCTTTCATTATTTCGCCTGACAGGAACGTCGTGGGTTTAAGTAGTAATGATTACCAGGTCAGACTGTGTTAGAGAGGAAGCTCTGCACTGAAGAACAACAGGCGCATAAGATTGCGGTTGAGCTCCTAAACGTAACTGGTATAGATAACCATTCCTCTTTTCGGACCAGGCGTACTGATGGGTCTGTTCCTTACAATTATAGGACCTGCCAATGGCAGTAAACAAACTCAGAAGGTATATCAGGCGGAGAAAAACATGTGTAAAGTATTAGGCTCGTTGAGTGAGAGAAAAAACACAGCTTATTCCAAATTAATATATATGTGGCAAGAATAAGCTGTCGCGGGAATTCAAAACTATAACATCGATCTCTCTATTTAAGTCCATGCTGAAAGATTGCTTGTTAAACGCTGATAATTAGCCATACCGATCTTTTTGTGTGCTGTACAACAATATTTGTCTTTCTATTTATTTACAGGGATAAATGATATCTTAACGATTGACACATTTATTATTTCACCCAACAATGAAAACGAAATAATCTATTACCTAACGCATTCTCCATTGGGATAAAACCTTTGGATTTTATTCCCGCAGTAACGATGTTACTTATACTATTTGTACTATTTTATACTTCATTGCTGAAAAGAGTCAACTCAATTCAATATATAACTGAATAATAATGAACCAAGAACTTAGGAATCTATAGTGCTGAACCGCTATGTCGTGTCCAGTTTTGAACAGTGGTGTTTTGTTTATTGCTGTGTGTGTGCGTGTGTGCGTGTGTGCGTGTGTGCGTGCGTGTGTGTGTGCCTTTGTAAGAATTAAATTATAACAAAGAGTACCGGTACCTCTATACGGTGTTTTGGGCTTGGATTAGATAAGTGTATATATCCGTTTGTGATTATAGTTGTATTGCAGAGAAAGAATAATTTGCTTGCCTCCAACGTTTGTGGTGATATAGATGGATATGATCTTAGATCCTGAACTATAACAAGTTCAGAATATCTTTCCTTATAACTCTATCAAGACGATCACACACAGGTGTGCAGTAAATACAGTCCGCAAATTCGCTTATCTATAGACTCAAAGATAAGTCATATTTAGCCGAGCGGGCGGTTGTCACGGAACTTCATGTTGCCCTGGTGCCTTCAGAGCAAATAGGCATCACGAAACTGATCTCTTTCTGGTGGCTTTGTATCACGCCTAATGTTGGCCCGGTCTAGCCATTGTGTTTGCCGGTGATGTAGCGGGTGAGCTAGGTATAGTTCGCGGAATCGAACCCGCGACCCGGGATGTAAAGAGGATGTGTAGACCAGAAGCACACACTCTATTGGGCGTACGTTCTAGACCTCTCCGCCTAGGAGCTTTTCGACTGCAATGGAACAAACTTACGTGAAGCAGGTGAACACTTTGGGAGTGACCGATAACATATATTGACCCATAAAACTCGCGATCATTAACATAAACCATTTACGACACTGCGTTCTTCGGTGTTAACTACTCAGATATTTCTGCGTTTCCAGGCCATTACACCGAATTATAGTGCCAATATTCTGCTGAAGTAAATGATCATAAAGTTATTGACATATCCATACTAAATCGTTAAGAAAGTGAGCACCTTGCTAAAAAAAATGTGGTTCAAGCCCTTGTGTATATAGTTGTGATAATGGCAAGCTCACCATTGGCGGTATTCATGGCGTGCTTTAACACTTCCAGCACTGCCTAGGTGACGACTCAATATGGGAATAAACAATTCATGTGGTAACACCCGCTCAATCTAACCCCAACACAAAGATTGTCAGACATACACTCATGCGGTAAAGTCAACAGTGACATTACTAATGCCTTGAACGTATACTACAGATCTAAGTAAAATCACAAATCCGTATTATATATGAAATATAGATGTATTGTTTTGTTACTGCTATGACAATTAATCAAAATAGGATCGATTTTGCTAAACTGATTGCATCTAATTGCTGGACATGATTGTTTGTTTGAATGGAGTTTAACACCGTACTTAAGGGTTATTTCACTCACATGGGAGCGTGCCAGCTCACTGTGTGAAAGAAACCACCCCCGACGCCACTGGCAACAAACAAATTCAAGACAGGACAATCACAGGACATAATACAATTGCATCACAAACAGATCGGCTTCCTGTTGCTCCTTACCTCTGAGAGCGCCGGGGCAACAGGAAGCTCCCTCTCAACCCTCTGTTGCTGGTTATGAAAAACGGTCTTTAAAAACTTGGCTAAAAATGAAACTTTACAATGTATATCTTCTTTCAGAAGCTAATTAACAACACATTACATCCACCGAGATTCACAATCAAATATCGCCACCAATACAATCCTTACATAAGTATGTACGTTCAGAACAAAAACAAACTAAAGAATGTCTATTTTGACCACCTGAAGGGTTGTGTGGAATCGTGGACCTCTGGTGGAATTCGTCAAAGTAAATCACTAATACATCTTAATGCAGCGTTTTATGACAACAAATTAAATACTGGTCTGTAAATAAATAATAACGTGATAAAACAATTATTTACAGGAATAACTGATGACTTTGACACAATTGTTTCTTGCCTCCAATAGTTTGTACTATAGCACTGTTATATTATAGGATATACTCTAACACTGTAGGATAAGACGGCGAACTCTCGTCGATTTTCACATTTATTGTCAAGCGCTCTCCGTAACCGAAAAGCTTTTTAGGAATAAAAACTTTTCCTGACCATTCGCTAGAGTCTTGTGACATACGCGTAAGCTCTGTCCATTCTTGAGCGACGACTACTGCCACTGCAAAGGCGTCGGGAACGGCTAGGCTGAACGCTACCTCCTTTCCGGCTTTATCAGGACCTATGTCATTCGGACAGTGGAGAGCATATCCCTGTGACCAATCCTTGTGCTGACGAGGAAAGGGTTTGGCTTTCTTGCTGATTCTTGTACATATTAGAAGATAGTTAAAGACGTTTTTCAGTTCACTATAAGTCTGGCCACGACATATTTGAGCATAGAGAAGCAGTTTCCATGATCCCTTTTTAGGAAGAGTGACGTTGAATTTAATAATTTGTTCGTTATCATCTATCTCCTTGTATATATATTTGCTTCCATCTTTACCTGTGTCAGCATTAGTCAACCGAAAGTCCATTAAGGTTGGGTAGGTGTAGCCAATCCTGATACACACTTGGTTTCCGTTAAAAAGTCTTATGATAGAGTTCGTGTGGCTGAACACGTTAAGTTGATACTCCTTGAATTGTGCTTGTGGCCCAAGAAAGCCAGGTTCTAACTTTGGCATCGGAGGAATTGTCGGCATCTTGAGACGTTTTAGGGCTGATTAGCAGTTCTATAAACAATTTACCGAACCAGATATGAGCTGGACACAGAAACGGCTTTCTGATTTACAAGTGGATTTAAATCTCTCCAAATAAGATCACCCTTTAAATATTTTTTTTCAGGGTCAAAGATTAACCTATTGAACGTAGAGATTTTGACGTCAAGATCTGACCCAACAACTGACAGCTATGCCTTTCAGACGGTTTTTAAAAACTCTTTGGATTATATTCAATAGGTCTATGTCAGTAACTACGAAGTGAAATAAACACAGAAGAGAGCCCTAGTGTCGTCAACGGTTACACACCAAAGAACTGTCCACAGAGAAAAGACGACATTGTATCCTTGGCCGTGGAATGCCAGATGAGTAAAATGAACTGACATATACACAGAAAATACGACAACCTAATTCTATAGGCCGATCTGGTTTACTTAATACCTGTCGAGCAATCTTCGCTCGTCAAGACAAATTATTTTAACTTTAACTAATTCTTTAGGTTATCCGGTCATGTAGCTTGACCAATTCTCAGACAACAATAGATATGTGTCATTTGGTCACTAGTATACGTCTTTTAATCCATTGGTCTACTTTCTTGATCGCATGTGTCGGACATGTTGACGTCAGTTCGATTTCATTTAAGCACTATTTATTGTACAAATATGGGTGATCTGATATATTGGTCGACGACCTATATATAAAGGCCTCTCTTAAAATAACTTGTGAGAACTTGAGTATTATAGAGTATTATCTCCACAAATCGTAGACGATACAGCAACAAATTCCCCGAAAAAAAGTAACCTAAAAATATGCACAAATAGATGAAATGGTCGACAATGCCATTTCTATTGAGTTTCATTGATGTATTCCAAATAAGTGTTTGGCGTGTCGAACTCGTGATCCTCCTCTATATACCGCTCACAGGTTCGAATCCACTAGTGGGCCACAGTGACAGGTGTGTGAGGTAGTGCGGAAAAATTTTATTGCGACCATTGTGATTCGATCTCGAATCTGGTTAATAGAGCCAACACTCTAACCGTATGATATGCAGAGGCTCACGACAGAACGACAATGAACTTTCATTTAGGTAAATACTGCCACAGGGACACTAAATTTATTTATTCGTATTTTACCTTGAAAATCTGATCGAAGTTTATTTTCGTATCATTTATCATCATAATTTAAATCCTTACCTGTTATCATAAGTGGCTCATATTGACCTGTTGTAATGAATAAACAAACGATCTGTCGTCACACCAATGGCATTTTCATAGGTACGACGTTAAACCGCACTCATACAAAGGAACCAAAAATAGCCTTATTTGGCAGGTGATTTATGCACGATTTACAAATGTATAAATATACTTTACAAACATGCTAGAAATCATACGTTGGAACACATCGATCAGTGTGACGCTTTTTCATCACCGGAAAAGTTATGCACTCATGTGGCTGTGGTTAGTAAAGCATGGCGTGTTATTTTCCCAGCGTGCACACGTC
>JAQQZZ010128509.1:0-13987 GCA_030265115.1 Mopalia vespertina | reverse complement strand
TGTTTTCAAGCTAGCGTGTTCACAAACATTTGTGACGGACGGAAGGACGGACGGACGCCGAGTAGCATTTCTAAGTCGCCCCTACTATAGTAGTGGTGGACAAAAATGCTTCCCACACACACGCCTGCCTTTCAAAGACTCTGACGAGGCATTGACTTGTAGGGCATCATTTCGTATTTTTACGAATCACTGTCGGCGAATTTCTGCATTAATCGGAAATCTGTGGAATCAAATTCCTATATTCCTTGCTAATTGATAGTATTGACAACTCGGAACGGCACATTGAGGCATAGTTTGAAACACAATAATCAGATAATCAGATGGAAAAGACGCAGAGATGTTGTTGTTGTTTGAGACAGATGATCCAGTGACGTCACATCCGGAAAAGTAATTAATTTATTCAGGGCTAATGCTAATTTATTTTAAATGTTGGTAACGATGTCTGTTTTCTCCTAAACTTAAAGAATAGACTAAAAGGGAGCTGTGGACGGTGGACTTTCCCTTTAAATCTCTTCTGAAGATTCTGAAGAGATACGTAAATCTCTTCTGAAGATTTAAAAGTTAAACACATACAATAATCTCTCTTGTTAAGCTTGTTGCCAAAAACTTTATATCTAATTACCGCCCCATTTCAGTTCTTCCCTGCTTTGGTAAAATTCTTAAAACAAGTTGCAACAGATATGACGACTGACTACCTCGATCATCATAAAATATTATCTGAAAATCAATTTGGCTTCTCTAACACTTCTCTAGCAGCAGCGTCGCTGTACGACGAACTCATACAGGCAAAATAATCAAAATTAGTTAGCATTGTTACCTTCATAGACCTGTCCAAGGCGTTCGATACCGTAAACCATTCCATCCTGTGTTCAAAAGTAGACCCCTATGGTTTTAGGGGCAAAGCAAATGACTGGTTTATTAGTTACTTATGTAATCGAATTCAAACAGTTGCATACAATCATGTTGATTCATTGCCTGCAAGCGTGACGTGTGTTGTACCACAGGGGTCAATTCTTGGTCCTCTTCTTTTTTGTAATATATATAAATGACCTTAGCAATGTATCCAGCCTCCTCTACACTATTCTCTTTGCAGGCGATACGAGTATTGCTGTATCTTCAAAAACCCTTGATGAAGCAATTTATGTCATGTCAACAGAACTTGATAATTTTTTCTCATGATTCTGTTGTAATAAGGTATCTGTTAATGTAAAAAAAACAACCTAGATATATGGTCATAGGACCTATTTCACACAGAAAACTTTGAAAAGGCACAAAACTATATATTTGCGGCACAGAAATTGAAAGCGTTCCTAACTATAACTTTCTCGTTATTTTCCGTAACGAAAAGCTAAATTCGACTAAACATATTCACTACATTGGAAATAAATTATCACGAAATATAGGTGTTATACACCACATCAAGCGGCAGATGAACAGAAAGTCCCTTTATCGTTTATACTTTGCCCTTATTCATTCCTACCTTTCATATTGTTATTTACTTTGGGGCTACACGTTCATAACCCACCTTAACCCCTTGTTGGTCATTCAGAAACGAGCAATACGCACAATTACTTGCTCTCCTCAATATGAGCATACAGCCCCGCTGTTCCATACGCCTCAGATACTCAGTTTACCTCAACTTTATATTTATACAGCATTGCTACTAGTCCATAAATTTGTTCATGCCCCATATTTGCTCCCCAAATCACTCAAAGTTTTCGCATGCAATCATCAACCCACCATTACACCATTACAATCAGAAGTGCTGAACTTGATTTATGCATACCATATTTCTGTCCCATCTTTCCTTACATTCTATTTGATTCCAAATACCTCGTGAGTGGAATAAATTGACTCGATCATTAAAAGAAATCCCAAATATGTGTTCATTCAAATCGCGACTGAAAACCCATCTCATGTACTGACTCGGTTCATTGTGTGTGTGGCATGGCAGAGGAAAATTATTTTGAAAAAAAATGTATTTATCGGTATTCATATACGTTTACCAGTAGCCAATAACTATCATCTTTTACAGGGATAGATTAAGCCCCCTGGGATTTTATTCCCTCCGGAACTTACTTTTTATACATAATTGGTGCCCTCTGTACAATTATTGTTTTATAAAGCTACCAATTGTACTGATTTCAATTCTGTTTCTGGTGAATAAACAAAATACAAAATACAACAAAAATACAATCAGAATATACCTATTAAATTAATTGTTACATATTCACAAGGGCATTCAATTTGGTTAAAGCATCTGCACACCAACAAAACGTAAATTTTATCTGTACTTTTGTCCATCCATTTGCCCACCAAATTTACAACAATATCCTATCGGATGTTTAAAAAACCTTTTCATCAATCATAATCCTGCAATTAAGGACTATATTCGTCATGAGCAGTCAGATTATTTTTAATGCACGCAGACCAACAACGATCAAGTTGATATGCACTTTGGTCTAATTTAACAGTTTCAAACAATTCGAGGTAAAAACCATCCAGAAACCAGAAACCATTACATTAAAGATTATATACTGACCCAGAGACAAGACCGGACAACCAAAGAGACATCACATGTTGGTGTTAAGTGTTGTAATCGATTTTTGCATTGTCGGTGTTTACCGTAAAAACATATGCAAGTTAGGGTTCAGCCGTTTAAAGCACAGTTAACTGAACCGTGGCGCGGTTAGAATTTAATTGAATAACATGATATGATTTGGTAAACTGTATTCTGTAAAAGGTGAGCAGGTGGCTTTAGTAAACCGATTGGCCCAGTCAGAACAAGCTCAACAATTGAGCATCTGAGGTCATTCATTTCTCTTTATTTAACGTCTTTCTGGACACCTGGGTTGAATTAAAAGGACAACAATTCGCCTAAGCCCTTTATGACGCAGACCATATATAGAGGCATTACGTATTTGTTTATGTTTTGAAAGATTGAATACTCAGGATTGTAATCCTGAGTATATAGGTAAAATTAAAAATAATTTTGAAACTTATGGTGAATTGAATTGATGTTGACAAAAAATACCGTGCATTGTTGGCAATCTAACTGTCATAATGTTATTACTATACACAATAAATAAGTTTATTCAACAGAATAGCCTTGAACTGAAAAAAAAAGTTTGCCTCACTTAATTTCGAAATTGCGCTTTATCGATTTCAGTGGGCTTTATTGTCTGTCTAACCGTAGGAAATCGTATGCAACACAAAATATATCTTTCAGAAAAGATTAAAAGAAATCTAGGGCGAACTTAACAAAAACGATCCATTCTTTTCTTAGCCCAAATTGTCCTCTTCAAATTATCTGAAGAAAGCATTTATAGATTGGCTGTCCATTCAGACTGTATATTGTATTGAACAGCATATGGTTGTGTAAACACATTACCAAGTTGACCACTGGAACTACAAATCAACAAACTGAAAAACAGTTAAGATATGTGATAATCCTGTTAATCTCCAACACCTTGCCAATGACCTAGTTGATGAGCACACTGAATAGGTCAATTAAAGTTTCAAATTTTAAACAAAAGCGATAGAAACAATTGTCTATTTTGAGCCGAAGTGGCCCAAGTCTCTTACTTTATTGACAACCGTGTAGCAGCAAGCCCAAAGCGGGTTAGATGCCGTTAAACGGATCACTTGTCGTCTGGTACTTGAATCATGTGGTATAAATTAGACGGGCTATCAGCGAATGTTTGCATTCAACGTCTACTTTTCTCTGTAAACCTATTTACTGTGGTATTAAACATGCCAACCAATACGGAAATGAAATTAAGGGTATAGAATCCCTCCATTAAATATTTGAAGAGACACCAAACTGATGTTTACACAGTAACATGCTCCATGGTAAAGGAGAAAGGATAAAAGAAGACAATTAAGCGATTTGGACGTTCTCAACCAACAAATACTAGTCAGCACATAACACATTTATACACTGTATACTTCTATACCGTGATAAATAGCTATTGTGTATTGACTAGAAACCGACGACTCCCTTGGGGAAAATATCCATTGGTCTAAACCCGTTAGACGACACATTTCCGACAAAACCACAACATTAATGGACATGACAAACCTAATCCCAAACTAGAAATTGTTATTTATATGTTCACTATAGTGAGATTTCCAAAACTAGTGAGATTAATCATCAGGCACAAGAGAAAACCGAGTAATGTGTCAAAGAGTATATGATAATGCGCCTTTGAATTAGAACAGAGATATTTGTATATGCATCTTCCACTATTTCTTATTGTTAGCACCCAGTTAATAGATCTCCAGCATTGTCTGGTGGCAGAAATGTAGCAGTGGTGTCTTATGCTTTGGTTCAACTTTAAACTTGGCACTCAGAGGTGTTATTCAATTTCTGTATTTTTTATGTGATCAAGTGCATTCGGCGTTTGAAATATGAAATTATACTTACCAGAGGGACGAGTCGATAGTCTAGCGGGACTGACCACAATATCAAGAAAAAAATCCTTTCAGGCAATGTTTAAATGGCTAAGAATCTAAAACATCGATTAAAAGTTTCTTCTTTGTCAATTACCTATACAATTGTTAGCTGAAGCTCCGCCTTAATATGGTTCCAAACAACAGCTCATATTGAATACTTTGTTCACACGCTACTCACAAAGAATGAAACAACAAACCTACATGTATAAACAGAGAGTCTGTGAAAATCACACAACATAGTTTATACGAGTTTCTCGCTATGAGAGTGATATTTTCCCGTGAATTTAGAGCCACCAGACAAGGATGTCATTTTCATATATGCATACGGAAAAAAACGAAATACGTAAATATATTAATGTTTTAAAGCACCCCAAAACAACATTACAGTAACCAATAAGTGAAAGTAAAGAGCCAGACTAATAAGCGCCAGTAATCAGGGATACCCTGTCAATATGATTTTAGCAAACCAATTGTACACGCATGTCAAACAGTATTACACAAGTAGACAAATACAACATTGAATACTTGAACAGATTACATAGTAAAAATGTAGGTAAAGATATGTTTACTTGTTGAAAGGTTTAAAGGTACAGAATAAATGAATAAAACTGTCCTTAAAACATATTGTTATTGGGTCATGAAGGATATGTAAAACGATCAGTTATCGTCTCTGTCTAATACCGTCATTAAGAATGGCGATCACATTCACGGTAGTTTTTCTCTATAAATTTATTATGTTCGGAATCTAACGTGTCCACCAATACATCAATGGAATAACACCAGCAATGAATCTCTTGGGTAAAGCTCTCTTCCTTTTTTTTTATTTATCCTCAAACGTGTTTGTGAGCTATGCATGTAATGATGGAAGAGGGAGCAGGTAAAGTTAAAAACCTCAGTGCATATATTAATATTCGCGGCTTGTACTTGGTTGGTCAGTTAAAAATGATTTTAACAAGCATGATTTTAGCGGGGCCTGTTGATTGAGTTAGATCGATATCGTCGGTTCTCAATACTATCAAGAGTAAAAATAAAACCAGCCCCAGTCATGGTTTACTTTCATAGTAAACCCTGACGTTATACAGATTTCCAAGGGATCTACATCATGGCAGGTTGAGAAGGATGGAGATGTGGATATATAACTCCAATCAACAATACCTGGATGATTTGTGCAGTTCTTTGACAGAGATGCACCTAATAAAACATCTAAAATAAGATGGTTTGTGCGACTAAACGATACACTTTCCGTTTTAAATTACATTTGATATATGTGTTTGTTGATTGTGGTTCTACGCCATACTTACATTTCACATAAAACTAAACTTTGGAAGACACTTGTTAGCAGTTTGCTAATTACTATCATCGGTTATAACACTGAGTAAGTATGAAGTTATACGCAATTGTTGGTAGTAATCTAGATCGTATGATCTTACCCTAACAGCTTTTGGACCCCAAACGCCATAATGATAAAATGTTTCCCTTTGTACGTGTGCCTCGGTTCAAAATCTAAAACAGTCTATACATTTTGGTGTGGCATTTTATCCCATCGGCTTAAGTTAAAAACGGTACCACTTTCAAATTTTTGAAACACAATGGTCTTATACTAAACACGGGGCCTCCGTGGTGGAGTGGTCTAGAGTGTACGCTCTAGAGAGTGTATGCTTCTGGCCCACATATCCCCCTCACGTCTGGGGTCGCGGGTTCGATTCCGCGGACCGTATGTGGGTTGGTATGCCAGCAAGTAGCGGAAGGTCGTGGGGTTTCTGGGTAATCAAATTTACTACCCAGTTTTTCCTCCCACAATAATGCTGGCCAATGATCTGTTATTGGGATTTAGTCCTGTTGATCTAACATCGGATAAATAAATAAATAAACTGCATTCCTATTTAAAATGGGGCCAATCCAATCACATTTCTGGTTTTCATGAATGCATAATAATAATAAAAGTGAAACAGGCGACACTAACAAGATAAAAACCATATCATAACACAGGGTTTTTCTAATTATGGATGCACAATTATCTTACACTAAACTGAATTCCTATTTAAAATGAAATTCCCTTTTACTCTATATTTCCCAAAAGTGTGGACAGATCCTTCAAATTTTTTGGTGAAATTTGTATCTACTCTTAAACTTTGAACAGAGGGAAGCCGTGAATAGGTAGGGAATTGTGTTGGGTTAAATTGTACTACTTCGGATTATACACAATTTATTGAAATAAAAATATATGAACTGCTTTGAACACACTTAGAAGATCTCAAATCGTTAAATCATCTAATCTAACAAAGAGTATTTTGGTCTTTAGATTGGTTTATAAATATCTTCATTTTACCACAGGGGTAAAGAATGGTGGATATGGTTTGCAGATTGAGGGTTCTCCGGATGACATAATTGTGGCAGACAAGAAAGAAAGTTATTCGTAACACTCACAGTCAGTATATGGCAGATGAACAGAACGGCTAGTCAACATGACAATATAAATTATTGCTTTCTAATCGAACTTAATCACATACGCATACGGCACTGACTAACAGGCAAGTAGGAGTTGAAGTGTTGGGAAAGACAACTTGGAACTTAAATTGCTACAGTGGTAGTGCTCTCGCATCACTTTGGTGTTAATTCCAATCTTTAATGGAAGAAACGGTCACATAACGTTTTATGGATTGTTCTTTGGAGCGAATAATAAACGTGCTTATAAAAATGTTGATACATGTCACAGGCTTACACGATGAAGATAAGACGATTGTGCAATTGTGTGTTGCCGAAATTCAGAGCAGTTATAGAACAGTGCGACCATCATACTGTGTTATTTTGTGTACAATGAATAACAATATGACTAGGAGCCAAGAGATTTCCTACAGAGACACAGCTACTCCCCAGTCTCGCTATGAGGACACATTACAGGGAACACTAACATGCAAGTTTACCACCAAGACAGTAATAATTACAATACCATAATTCCCTCCGATTGTGTTCTCTAGCGACGTTCTTAAATATAATTATTATCAGTTCCAAGATTATTCCGTGATTGTTCCTTTTCCAGACTGGCTTTATCACCAAATAGAATAAATAGATGGTACTGAAATTAGTATTGTCTGGTACAAAATTATTCATTTCAGATTTGCACGCAATACACATGTACGTCTGAACGGTGGTCCGATAGATTATCAGCGGTGACTTGATGTATACCTCCAAAAAGCTGTAGGTGAGAAATCAGGCGACAAATCATGTTTTGAAGCGACCTTTTATAATATTAGCGTAATCAATAAAAACCCATATAGGAAAAAGCCAAACGGGTTAAGAGCGACAGATCAACATGTTATGGGTGTGATTTTAACACGTCAACAGCAAACGTATTTTGAATTGATATTACAAATGGAAGTCGACAGAGAAGATTTGAATCTGTTATCCCTCATATACGATTGAGTATACAACGTGAACTACAAGAGTGTCAACCACACCAGGTACTTCATGATATTTCTATACCGGTTTACAGATAAATACAAATAATACAATAGCATTATCTGTGTAAGATTGAGGAGGACGGCTAACTGTTCATCCCACAACCTTCTCTTCAATATCAGGCCCAACAAATACAAGTGTATATGGTACAAAATAAAAGGGATTTTAGCTTCGACTTATCTTGGATAACGAGTGAGCTAGTCGCAACCCTCCTGTTTGTTTTCGACACAGTATCATGATTCTTTTGTAAACAAACGTTTGAATAAACTCCCTATAATGATTTTGTTACCGTATTACTCCCCCAAATGATGGATGCTTAAATTGTTTTGAATTGTGTACTCGCAGTCAGACTGGAGCCCCATTTATAAACTTTGCACATTTAAACATCACTTTGTCAATACACTGAAGTGTTGTTAATGTCAATTGTGTGGACATGTCCAATTCATTACCAGTGCTTGTTAATAGTGCTTACATTGTGTAAACGAAAATCTAGGATTCTTTTCAAAAGGCGTTCTGGATATCACGAATTTCGCTCCGAAATTGAGGTCAACCCGGCCGTTAAGCGTTAAAAAGCGTTAAGCTGATTTTGTGATAAGGGTGAGCCCCTATGAATTTATTAGCCGGACTGAATGAGTAACTGGCTAACAGATTGGTGTATAACATTCGTGCTCGAGGGTACTTCACTTAGATTACGGCGATGTACTCCAACTGTATAATACGCCACACTAACACAACATGTTGGAAATTGAAAGTACTTCTAATGCTAAGATAAATTGATAATACATTGTGAAAATACTCGGTATCTGAAATGCACAAATTCATGATGTTCTGTGCATATATGGGACGCGGTCTTACTTTGTATTTAATGATAAACACAATATTAGAAGGAAACAGAAGACAACGTTTTACACATAAATGTATTTAGTCCCGGCTATTGGAGAGTGTACATAGAGGAACAGAATGTGGGTTTGAGTCATATAGATAGACTGTAAGACATAATCTGATGTCCTTAGATATGATACATTAATTGCCTCTGAAAAGGAACACAGTTGTATTTAGAACACGGATTAATTGATGTAGCTAAAACAAGCACAGGAATTGGTCATTTGGAGTAATCAGTTTCTCTTTAATTCTAGAGAATAGTGCCACTTCAATGAGAACCGTGTAGCAGCAAACCCAAAGAGGATTAGAAACCGTTAAACGGATCGCTTGTCGTCTGGTGCCTTGATCGTGTGGTATAAATTAGACCGGCCATCAGATGATGTTTCCATTCGATGTCTACATTTCTCTGTAAACCTATTTGTCGAGGTTTTAAACTGGCCAATCAATACGGAAATGAACGTAAGGCCATATAATCCCTCCATTAAATGTTTGAAGAGACACCAAACTGATGTTTACACAGTAACATGCTCCCCAGTTAAGGGGAAGGAAATATTAGAGGATTTTGAGGTTCTCAATCAACAAATACTAGTCAGCACATAACAGATTTACACACTGTATGTTACAGTACTTTGAGTAATATACACTGCGTATTGACTGTAATCTAAATGACTCTCTTGGGGAAAATATCCAGTGTTTTAAACCTGTTAGACGGCACATTTCGGAAAAACCACCAAATTTGTCGCCATGACAAAACTAATCCCAAACAAGAAATTGTTATTTCTATGTTCACTATAGTGAGATTTCTAAAACAGATTAATCGTCAGCCACAAGAGTGGGCTGATCTCTACAAAATCATATTCTTAACAAAACGAGTAATGTGGCAAAAACGTATATGATAGTTCGACTTTGAATAAGAACAGAGATATTTGTATATGCAGCATTCACTATTTCCTATTGATAGCACACAATAAATATATCTTCAGCATTGTCTGGTGGCATAAATATACCAGTTGTGTCTTTCGCTTTGTCTGTGTGGGTTTGACTTTTAACTAGTCAGTGAGGGGTGTTATTCAATTGATGTAGTATATAATTGAGTATATAAGCTGAAGATGTGGATATTTGACTTCAACCGACAAGAACTGGAAGGTTTTGTGATGTTCTCTGCCAGCGATTTATGTAATAAAGCACATCTAAAAGACTCAATAAGACGGTTTGTGTGACTAAGTAATACACTTACATTTTTTAAATTGCATAAAATTTGTTTGATTAAGGTTTGAAGCCATTAGTTAAGTAGCTGTGCCACGCACATTAAACTCACATTTGACTTGATTACGGAGTTGTTGTTAGACACCGTGAGTGAACGCATTTTTGAAAAAAGCAACAGCATTAACAATAACTATACCATAAATCACAACGATTATGTCCACAAATCATAAACCTAAATAGAATAATTATCTGCTCCTATGAAATACCGAAATTTCCTAATTACCAAAGCGACTTTACTACAAAGAAGGATAGACGAGAAAGCAGTATTGGAATTACTATTGTCTGGAGACATAAATAAATTAATTGCAGCTTCCATCACATTTCGTCTGTGTGATCTTCCGATACAGCATCAGTGATGTTAATAGAGAAATACATACGTTTAGTTTTAATAAGAAAGTAAGTGTTATTAAAATGACCACTTAGCCCAGTTGTTGTCTGTATATTTACTCAATAACGCTGCGTGGGAGAATTATCTACGATCATATACCTCTTGAAACACTAGAATGGCCATTTAGTGCACAAAATAAATATATCGCAAGCTTTATAAACGGTATAAAAACTAACACAGTCGTTCTCCATAATGTCAAAATCAAACACTTAGTTCATATATTGAACAAAAGTTCAAAAGTAAAATAAGAACGCAACACAGCAACCTACCAGTGACACTTCTAAGTATTATTCAAAATGTCAAATCCGAGTCTCTCGGAAACAGACGGTATTTTGCATACATCTCTGTTTGCGCATATATCATAAACAGCACAAATTGCATAAGGCACGGCTATATTGAAGTAACACATCATTATACCTGGATTATACAAGTTACGATAGGGCCTTAATCACTAAGGTGTATTTGCATCAGAAGACAAAGTGAACTTGTGAGTATAACTACACATGCATACAATATCACCCCAAAATAAAAACAAATCATGTCTTGAAGTTCCTGTTGCAATATTAGTGCAGTAGCCCATGTAAGAACACGCCAGACGGGCTAAAAGCGACATATCAACAACTTATCGCTGAGATCTTAACACGCCACAGTAAATGTATTTGAATTGTGTCTACTTCCAAAAAGGAAGATTTGAATCTCTTACATATAACGATTAAGTAAAAAAAACACTACACTTGCATGTGTGAACAAAAAGGATGTATGTATTGATAAGTTTGGCCGGGTAAATTAAATTAGATCTGCATCATCTTGTAGGATTGGGGAGGACGGCTCGGTGTTCATCCGACAACCTTGTCTAGGTGCAACAAAGTGAAGAATGTATGGCACAAAACTCAAAGTAAAGGATTGAAGCTTCGAAGTATATTTGATTGCGAGTGAGCTGGTCTCAATCACCCTGTCTGTGTCAGCCTTAAACGTTTTCTAAAGTAAATGTGAAATCTCATGACATGGACTCAAGATCATGAATTTAAGGGATTCGCATGTAAACGTCCGTTTTAACAAACTCCCTATATCGACTTTAAGTTCGTTATTGCTTTCCCAAATGATGGATGCTTTAGTGGTTTCCGATTGTACACTCGCAGCCAGACTGGAGCCCCTTGATCAAATGTGCACATTTAAGTGTCACTATTTCAATACATCACTGTAGAGCTGTAAGATGTAAATTTTGTGGAAAAGTTTAATTCACAACCCGTTCTCCTTAAAATTGCTTACATTGTGTAACCGAGAATCTGTATTTGTTTCAAATCACGCATTTCGCTCCAAATTTAGATCAACTCAGCCGTTTCTATCGGCACAGTGTGGTTATAGTGGTGTATACCTGTATATATGGTGTCTTTTCGTGGTGCTGAACGTTGTTTCATTCTTTTTGTAGCGGTGTTAATGAGAATTTTGGAGAAAATTGGACAGTTGAGGAATGAAGTTAATTTACTGCGGAATGTGACCTACAACTTTCCACATTACATATGTTTTTCACTCTAACTCATGAGTCAAATCGGCGAGAGAAACGCCTGGTAAAAGACGTTGCGCTGATTGAGCCATAGGTTGATCGTGTTTGATGGCGGATGCGCTGATTTAGCTATAGGAGTGAGCCTTGTGGTTTTATCTGATTAAGTGAATGACTGACTGACTTGACCTGAAGGGTGTTTAACCTCAAACTCTTATAGGACGGCGATGTACTCCAACGGAAAATAAGCCCCACTAAAACATTAATATCCGTATGTTGCAAATTAACAGTACTTCTAATGCTTAGCTTCGTCAGCCTGAATTCGACAACCTGACTTCGAATCCTACTACACTCGCGGGTTGGTTTTTACGAGCTTTCCTCTCGGTTTTTTTTCTCCATATTTAGGCAAGACACAGGGTGGAATGGAAAATCCGTGGTCGTTCCCTTGTAAGACAATAAACCCCAATTAAACAAACAAATAGACAAACAAGATATTCTGAAAGTGCCCGGTATCTAAAATGCATAAATTATATGCATATATGACACATGGGCCTACGCAAACAGAAGACAAGGTTTTACGCATTAATTGATTTAATCAGAATTCCGTTAAGGAGGATTCATATAGAGGAAAATATGAAAACTCTGTATCCTGTGAGTGTGAGCCATAATTATATTCTAAGACACGATCTGATTTCTTTGATATGATACATTAAATGCCCCTGAGAAGGTGCACAGGTGTATTTAGAACACGGATTGATTGATGTGGTTAAAACAAGCGCAGGAAGTGGTTATCTGAAGGCATCAATTTCTCGTTTCGTCAAGACAATAGTGCCACTTCAATGAGAACCGTGTTGCAGCAAACTGTTAACCGGTTAGATGCCGTTTAAATGACCACTTTAGTCTGGCTATCTAATGATGCTGCTAACTACCTTGAGGGACATTTCCCTTGGTCTAACCATGTTAGACGACATATTTCGGACAAAACCACCAAATTTATCACCATGACAAAAATAATCCCAAATAACAAATTGTTATCGGTATGGTCGCTGTAGTGAGATTTCTAAAACAGATTAATCGTCAGCCATAAGAGAAGACTGGTGTCAACAAAATCATATCTTTAAGCAATGTGGCAAAATAGGATTTAATAGTGCGATTGTGAATTGGATCAGTGCGCGCAGTTAATACTTCAAGCATTGCCTGGTGGCATAAATGTAGCAATTGTGTCTTACGCTTTGTCGTTGTTGGTTTAGCTTTTAACTTGTCAGTGGGAGGTATTGTTAAATAAATGTATTATTTATCATCATATTTGTTTAAACTTTTCTGCTGTGATTACGTGCATAGAACATGCCAAATGTAATGATATTTGCTGGACTGACCCCAATATCAAGAAAAGGCACCTCCAAACAATATTTAAATGGTTATATACAGTTGCTAGTTGTAGTCGTTCCTATCACATTAAGTTAACGCTATTGTTCATATTGAATACTTGGTACACAAACATCTCACAGCGAATAAACTGTCCACAAACAGAAACGGACTGTCTGTTGAGATTCACACATCATCCAACCAGGTATATAAGAGATTCTCTACCTGATGATAGTGACATGTCATCGTGAATCTATAGCCATCAGGCAGACAGTAACTACATCATCCACATGTAACAGTCAGAAGACGTAAACATAGTTATGTTTTAAAGCACCCCAAAGCAATATTACAATAATCAATAGGAGACAGCTGGCGGGTAATCGCGTATACCCTGTCAATGGGATTTGAGCAAGCGAATGATATTGTATTCTAAGTCGCATAACACATGTAGAACAATACAACATTGGATGTGAATATCTGGTATCCACAAATAATTAAATGGATTACATAGATGTTTGTTTGTTTGATTAGGGTTTAACGTCGTACTCAAGGGTATTTCACTTCTATGACGACGGATTGTCCGCTTCACGCTACTCCTTGCCTTATTGTATACGGTGGAAAACCGGAAGGAAACCTCGTAAAAACCACCCCCGCGATTGCCGGAGCCACGG
>JAQQZZ010128498.1:0-13989 GCA_030265115.1 Mopalia vespertina | reverse complement strand
AGAACAACCTAGTATGTTTAATTTTTAGAGTAGGTTTAAGCGGTGTGGTTAATCTCTTCCTAGTCCATTGTCGCTTTTATGACATTATTTTTATTGTGGTGATTATATTACAAATTAAGAGTACAAACGCGACCTAACGCAAGTTGTATACGTGGACTGTAATGGGTCAGAAGACAGATCTCCAGTATGACAACTAGCCCATTGTGACACTTAAGAAGGTCAAACATATGAATATGAGTATATGTGCATCAAAATTTAAATAACACGAGTTAACCTCAAACAACAGAAAATCATTTGACAGCTCACAAGATCATTAAAACCAAACAACTTAAATTGTAAGCTGAACAATTTAGTTACTATCTTTATGTGTAACAAATCTCATCACAAATTCTCACGCATATGAAGCAAAGCCTATCTGAGAGCAGAAATTAACAAAACCATACGATTGAAACATTCCTGTTTATGTATAAACAAGCGAAAATGAGTTCTAGAATAATATCGATCATCTTGTTTGCAGGAGTGAAAACAAATCTGGACCCTTCTTTCTCTTTTCAAAAATGAACAGTCTTATAAGACCCGGATAATGGTTTCATATTATTACTAGTTAAGTTGATGCTAAGTCTCTTCCTGTTGCGCATGTCAGACCATCTCGACCATTCACAGGATGGTGTAATCTCAGACGTCATCAGAGCAATCTAGAGATTAGTCTGGTCCCCAGTTCCCATCATGCAATGCAAGAGAGGAGCATTGTAGGAGACGAAGACCAAACTATCTGGAGATGGGAGGCTGCTCTGTTAGAGTTACTTTGAAATGTGATTTAAGATCGATGATGTCTTAAGATCAATATTGTGTTTAAATTGCAATCACAGGCAGGATGAAAAACGCAATAAAGATGTATATAATTGAGATTTAGGCAACGAACCGCGTTTATTTGTTATGTTATTTTGTATGATTTTATGCCAGCTATCCGGCGGTTAACATTAGACGTCTTCGTGTGATTTCATTGCTTCCATTCACTTCCGATGTATCTGAATGGGAACGAAAAGTGCCAAGAGAGGTTCCGACATGCTTCTTGGGTTGATGCCATTTGTAAAAATTGTAAGAATTCTGTTTCGTATCCAAATCACTAGAATTTAATGAATATGTTATTCGTATACTGTTGGTAGGCTGCATTAGCTCAAGTAAGCTCAATTGTATGTGTTTCGTCCTAGTGTGCGACCGCACTGGCTTTTATTCACTTTCCCCACAGTATCCCATGAACAGGAATATATCCGCCTCATGGTTCAGTTTATGTTTTAAGGTACCCGTCAACATTTTAATATTATCATAACATGTTGACTCACATTAATACAGTTTATATTTAACTTTCAGCAAACTCGTTATAGGGAGATTTTTACTTTATCTAATTATGGGTAATTGTAGTTCCAGGAAGGACAGATAAGGTGTAGGTGACATGCTTCTTATTTGGTTAGGTCCCTTAAACTAAATGTGGGTGACCGTGTATGCCGGGGGTGAGGTGATGTTGCCTTTGTTAGGGTGATTTGTTCTCACACCTAGCTGGACTGGTTTAGGTAGGGTAGGGGTCATGTAACCTCATCTTGTCAAATTTTTGTTTGACATACTAAGATACTAACATACACATACTAAGAGTAAAAATCACTGATTGTTTTTTAAGGTGTTTGTTCTCCGTTTATATTTGTTCGTCACAAAATATAAAGCATCTGCCAAAGAATTGTCAATATACGGTTTGTTCGTCGTTTCTTTGTCGCTGTCCACTTTGTCATCAATAAAGGTTTTTTTCTATATGTTTTTTTTACTTTATTCATTGTTTAGCAAATAATGCGATATTTGCGAAATTGTTTTTGCACGCAGATTTACAGTCTGACACAGTGTACATGATGTAATGACATTGGCTTAGTTCAGGTACAAAGCAAAGTTTAACAACAATGTACAATTAAAATATGTTTGTTATATAACCATGGTGACTTCTCGGCCATGTAAACGTTTATATGTCGGGTTTTTCTTTGATAAAATATTTTTTTCTATGTTTCTCTGCAAATAAAATGTACGAATTAATTATTTATCATTTTAAAAAATTCCAGGTAATAAATCTGTCTCCAATAATATATTGAACAAATGTTTTGTTCGATTTTCACTTCAAACAGATCCAGATGCGATAATGAAACCCAAGAAATGTATAATCTGGATCATAGTTTTCCACTCAAGTCTACTTCCAGAACCCACCTTCTCTGTCTTAAGGAAATATTTATGATTTTTGGGCGAGGGTAGCGGGGGGATTCCTTATTACTCATGTTATGTTTTTTTGCAGTAGTATTAAGACGATATTAAGACGATTGTGTAAGCCTTCAAGGCTTACATAATCGTTCGTTCTTAACCGGCTGCTTCAGTCGTTATGATGGAGGCTGAAGTGTGTGTAAAGAATAATCAGAATGAACAGTGATGAACCAGAACATGCAGTGTAACTCTTTAAGGTCCACTTTTTTTTTTCGATTTCGCGTAGCACTAAAGTAAGGTCATACATTGAAGCAATACTGTCGAAATAAAATATCCAACGTTTGCTTAGCTTACGCGAGCCATTAAACCTACAGCCATTATTTGAATTCAAATTGAAACAAGGGCGCCATGTTGGCTCATGAATAAAATCGATGTTGTTTATAAATAGAGCGCCATTTCCTGTCTTTGGGATCAAAAGTAGGCGAGAATCGGCATGTCCGTCATTTAAGACCAAATGTGATATTTAAGCTCTGTGTTAGGGCTAATACTATACAGAATACACAGGCTCACTGATGAGTGGGGGCGGCGAGAAGGGGAGGGGAGGGATAAGTTGGGGCAGCACCCCGGGGCCGATGCGTTTAGGGGGCTTTTCGAGGAGCCCCACTAATGACTCATAGGGCCCTTGATGATGTATAACACTGCCGCAAGTTTCATAATTCTATTGAATGTGATTCTGGTAAACTTAATACTGAGCTGTCATACACCTGACCAGTACATAAATCGTAAACACGTCTAAGTCATGGGGTTAAGTAAGAACTAGTCCAGTTAGTTCATGTCCAGCTCATGCTACTTGTAAATGCATGCTTGTCGTGACAGTCAGATACCTGTTATCGATTTATTTATTTCGACTTATTAGCATGGAATAAAAAGCAGACGTCATCGTCTTACAAAGTGGAGGCAGGGCTATAAATCTATAGAAACACTAGAGATATGCCTAGGGTTAAGTATAATTTACAGTCTTGACCATGAGTGCTCTTAAATATGTAGCCTTTGTGGGAAGATCACAATACAGTTATGATAGACTACGCTCCCAAGATCTTCGAGGTTAAGAGCAAGCATGGGGTAATATGCACGCACATGACTCCACACAGTAGAGTACAGGATGCGAGAGGATTGGTTATTTCCACCTGAGAGTTTATTTAGTGCACAAATATGTTTTTGTAATATAATACCTTGTGAAATATAATATAAGTTCACTCTATGCTAAAAATAAAAATGGATTTTAGTGATTACTAATATTCAGCCCATCTTATGGTTTCCATAGAGATTGTATGACGCTACCTTATTCATAGGCGTGCACAAAATCCTTTTTATATTATAATACCTCGTGAAATGTAATAATAGTTCACTCTATGCTAAAAATATAACATGGATTTTAGTAATTACTAATATCCAGCCCATCTTATTGTTTCCATAGAGATTTTATGACGCTACCTTATTCAGAGGAGCTCTGTGTTGAAACAAAGGTGCTTGTTGTGACTCTATTCGCTGTATGACTATCTTATAAGCTATCATTTTACTTTCATATCAGAATTAATGTCATTGTTAGGTTAGGTTTAACTACGAACTAGGATTAGGTTTAGGGTTATGGTCGGGGTTAGTGTTCGAGTTAAGTTTGATAGTTCACGTGATGACATGCCGTATTCAGCATTTTTTGTTTTCTTTCATGATGCATCTGCAAAATTGCTGTATAAATACAGCGAGCGATTTTAGTGGCTTTCCCTTAGCGTGTCAAACAGAGCTAGGATACCCTTATATACGGCTCCTTCTTGCCGATGCTGATGGTTAAATAGCATAGGAACATGTGTCAATGTACACATACATGTAGGCAGTCCTTGTAGGGTTTCATGTAATAAAAATAAGACACATTTTGAAACCATAAAATATTTTCAACCAGTTTTATAAAAAAAAATGCTGGGGGAACGTAAATTAATTCAAAATGGAAAATGTTAGTTTGGGACATAGAACAACCTAGTATGTTTAATTTTTAGAGTAGGTTTAAGCGGTGTGGTTAATCTCTTCCTAGTCCATTGTCGCTTTAATGACATTATTTTTATTGTGGTGATTATATTACAAATTAAGAGTACAAACGCGATCTAACGCAAGTTGTATACGTGGACTCTAATGGGTCAGAAGACACATCTCCAGTATGACAACTAGCCCATTGTGACACTTCAGAAGGTAAAACATATGAATATGCGTATATGTGCATCAAAATTTAAATAACACGAGTTAACCTCAAACTACAGAAAATCATTTGACAGCTCACAATATCATTAAATCCAAACAACTTAAATTGTAAGCTGAACAATTTAGTTGCTAAAATTATATGTAACAAGTCTCATCACATTTTCTCACAGATATGTGTTGAATCAAAGTCTATCTGAGAGCAGAAATTGACAAAACCATACGATTTAGGGTTCAAATTACCGATGGTTTTCGAATGTGTTTGTTCTCTGCATATAATTGTTCTTCACAAAAAGAAATCACCTGTCAAGGAATTGTCCATGAGACTTGTCATTCTTTCTTTTTCGCCGTCCACTTTAGCCTAGCTCAATAAAGTTACTGTTTGTATTACAATTGGAGTCTCTGTGGCTTTGTCCTGTATGTTTTTGCACTGATTGACTCTTTTGCAAATAATGCGCTATTTTTTATATGGTTTTTCCTTGAGATTTACAGGATGTCTTACCCGACACCCTGTGTCCCATGTAACGAGATTGGCTTAGTTCACGTAAAGGGTATCTTCATCCCTAAACGTTGTAATGATCACAAACGAAACGTGACCTGTGTTTCAAACTCTAACATTACTCATATCATACTCTCAGCACAGTCTTTCAAAAAGCAAACAAGATTTTCCATAAGGAAATAAGAAACGATTTGAAAATACAGCTGAATATGTTGGCTGATACATTCAGCAGTTAAGCCATTGCAGAACCTAATCAGAACATGCAACAAAACTATGTTTGTTATGTAACCATGGTGACTTCTCAGACACGTTTACGGTTATATGTCTTGTCTTTTGTTTTTGATAAAAACAGTTGTTTTTTTAAATATATGTTCCTGCAAATAACATTTGTGAATAAATTATTAATCATTTTAACAAATTCAAGGCAATAAATCTGTCTCCAATAACATATTAAACCCATGTTTGGTTCGATTTTCACTTAAAATAGATCCAGATAGGATAACGAAACCCTATAAATGCACAATTTCGATAATAGAATGTCACTAAAGTCTACTTTAGAATCCATCACTGTCTGTCCTTAGGAAATATTTAAGATTTTTTAGCAAGGAGAGCGGGGGCTTCATAATTATTCATGTAATATGTTCTTCAGCAATAGTAAGACATGATGCTTACATACTCCTTCATTCCCATCCGGCTCTTCCACTCGTTGTGGTGGAGGCTTAAGTGTGTGTGCATTGATACGAATTTTAGCAGTATTAAAGTTAGTTCATATATTGAACATATTGAATGTGTGCTTAGCTTACACGAGCCATTGAAACTACGACCATTATTTGAATACAAACTGAAGCAAAGGTGCCATGTTGGCTCATGAATTGAACCGATATTGTTAGTGCGCCACTTCAAACTTGGGCGAAAATCGGCAGCTTGTAATGTAAGACAAACTGTGTACGTTTAACTCTGGGTTTAGGGTTAATACTAACCATAATACTAACCAGTGGTAGAAAGCTACATCTAGACCAATGTGTCTTTGTAAAGTGAGGAACGAAACCACAAGAGTCCTTCAAACACGGCTTCTATGGTTTGACATTTGAAAATATTCGAAAACAAAAAGAACCTTTCTATCAAAGAATATATGTTAGAAAGTTCGTAGTAAATGTGAACAAAGCTTGATATATTGAGCGCAATTTTAGTTTACTGTAGTTAAGCCAAAAAAGCAAAACGATATCTCTTTCGAAAAGAAAATAATTAAATCTTATACATTCATCCATCTCCCGAGCATGACTTTGGTTTCATTTATAGTTCTTTTCCACAAATCAAAACAGGCGTGGGAAGTTCGATCCATGAGCTTGACTATTTCTATCTAAAGAAGGGGCTTATACTTTAATTTAAAACAAACACTTGTGATAACACTTGTGACATCTAGTAATGGAGATTATGCGATGAACTCATAAATAATTATTTAACTTTTCTGGTCTTCATAATTTTTGTCAGCTGCCCACTGGTTATTCTAGTTTAGGTGAATGGCGTTAAATTCCATTGATGAGAACACTTTACGGGCATTCATGTACTGTTTGCAACAGTCCCGAGTGACACTCAATCGTCTGAACCACTGTAGCAAGTATTCAAGATACATGTTAGCTAGTGAGTTCTGGGTGCAGTCATACTCTTATTTAAAATTTCAGCAACATTAAGTTTTAGTTGTGTATGTGTGGATAGTACTATTGGGGAGTTACAGCCGTCATGTATTAAAACACCAAATGTTGTGTACAGCGTTAAACACTCATACTAAAAGAATACTTGACTCTACATACGTCACAGTGTTGTCAATGAAAGACAAAATTAAATTGAATATAAATCTAAGTTAGGCCTACAACTTTGAGGAAAACCACAGGGTTGTTAGCTCCTCACGTTAGTAAAAACTTTTCATTTTAAGTTCTGGATTAAGCTTAACAGTTAATAACCTATATATCAGTGTCAAACATAAACCTACGCATGACCGTAACCCAAACTGAGCATTTAAAATGACGCATTATCTTAACAGTCGTACTCCTCTTGTGATTGATTGGCTGTCTGTGTTAGAAATCTGACTGGCTTCTTGGTATATTTGACCAGTAACGCGATCTCTAGTTCAAAACCGTAGACGCATTCTCATTGGATAACTTGCATGGACGATATATTAGGCACCATTGGCAGTCGTCTGGAATGTGTGGTCAAGGGACGTATCCAATGTTAACCCAAAGGAGTATTTCGTCTTGGCATGCCCGTCTTGTACAACAAAGCGGGAACTTTTAGTTCTAGGTTTTATATAGGGTACTGCGGTGTTACGCACCTAAGCAATGTACACATGATTCGTTAGAACACAATCACATTGTTATGGAATACAACTTCTATGTTTATTTGCACGTGACGTTTCGTTAGGTTATCAAGTCCTGTATAACAACAAGTTGTATTAAGTGTACAATTTTTAATCATAAGACGCAATTACAAGAAACGGATGTTGCGTCAAGTTTGTGCTGACATAGACTAAACATGAAGTCCACATTACCGTTGAACACTCACCATCTTGCTCAAAGGACATTTACGCTGGTAGTTTTATTTTTCTACAATATTCCCTCATTGTCAATATGTATATATAAAACGGTAAGACTTCTAATAGTATACATACATTAAAGTTCAGAACAAGGGCTAATAAGTATCTAAACGCGTTAATCCCGATAATGAGGAGTTATAAGTTAGTTGGAATCACGATGATCGTGTCACAATTTACAGCTTGAGAGAGAAGTATATCATGGCTTTATAATTTTCATGAAGATCCGAATGCGAACCTCGAGCGTTTCCAGTGATTTATGGTCTTGTCTGGACATTGGCAGGCGATGAAAGGCTGTTGTTTATGATTCGTTATGTCAACACTTTCTTGGACAACACATGCTTCAAACGCATTTACAAAGCAAATTGACATTGACTTTATATCTATAAGTTCACAATAAAAACTGGATCGTGTTAAGACACAGACACTTAAAGATGTAAAATGTATTTCTAAACTAATATAATTGCTACAAATTAGATCAATTATATGTTCACTGTGTGCGATTATGTTTCAAACTGATAGCAGTTGATGCTTCCGAAATTGGATACCAAGAAATAATGATTTGATAAATACAAAGACGCAGATAACGGAAAGAGCCAAAGTCATGTGCCGAACATGAGCACGGTATGGAGATGTTGTAACTTGAGATGCATGTACTGTCAGGTGTGTAAAGTCGGTACATTCACCTTGGCGTTTCATGCTTAACTAGGAAAAAGAGACACATAAAACGTCAAAGCATCAGGCCGTCACGCTGTCAGATAATTTTTATAATGGGGCTTGTATAGTCGGGTAGGCTTCACTGAACTACATATTTAGTTTACATATACCGTGGTAGAACACACTCACTCCAGGCAGCATTTTCTTGTAACAACTTAGTAAACTAAACCATTCCAATTCCCAATTCAGCGCTAAACATGTGAATTGGCAATTCAATTCTTAATCCAACACTACAATGGATTGGTGATTCGATTTCCCAAGCACAGCCTGGTATAGGGGCTTCGAATCACAATGTCTAATCCAATGCTAATATCCCTGCTGATGGTGTTAGAAGTAGTGCTTATGGTAATGGTGTATGTAGGGTGATGATGGTTGCTTTAGTAAATCCTTGGCAGATCTTTATGCGCTAATTGTTTGGTATTTGACTCCGTGATCCGGGCTATTTCTACTGTATAACATATTGTCAGTTAGATGTGTACTGGAAATCACCCAAGACGAAACAATGTCAGGACAGTAAAGGATATCAGCACAAGTCGACTTCTTGATTCGTGTTATCACTGCGACCACCAAGGCATCACGAAGATTCCTCCAACCACCCTCACAACATTCGAACAGGCTAACAAAACATAAAAACTATAATGTTAATCAAGATAAATGTCCATTTCCATACATTCATATGATTAACGCAAAAATTCTGGGGCCCGTTTCACAAAGCTTACGTTGAACGTAGCCGTCATGGCAACACTATGTCTTTAACACTAGTCGTCATGGTAATTACGGTTTGCGTAAGCTTAGATCGCTTTCTGAAACGGGCCCTTGTTCCTGATTCCATTGTAGCGGCTCTTATTCTTGACACAAACACAATCCCAGTATCCCAATTTGAATCTCGGATGTTGGCTGTGCAAGTAAATACATCAACTTCTGTCGCCCATAGCATTTAGGCCCCTTGTTTAAATATCCAGTTCCAACTTGTTCTTGGGAATTAGGAACATTAATGTTAAGGGTGTTACTGAAAATGTCTCTCCCTGAGCGAGGACCCCCAGTGATGTACATACTGAACAAGTGGATTTTGTCAAGGGTAATCATGTTTTAAAGTCTGCTCGTCCTTATGGCAGTCACCTTCTTTCGGTAAGTTACCCGGGTACACCAATACAGAGGAACATAAGTGTAGAATTGGGTTGCATATTGGGCTCATGAACATTTACAGTGTTGTTTAAAACTTCTTCGCCTGAATCAACATCTTTTTGTCCCAGTATTGGATTGCCATTGACGCCATTAATCCAAGTTCCAATCCCCCATTTATATCCCCAAAGATGACAGAGTGCTTAAATTGCAGTCGTAATCATCAACAAATATCTTTGAAAAGAAAACTATACACATGGTATAGTGATAGCACATAAAGAGTTATATTATTGTTATTTCTATAAAGCGTGACTGGGATGGATCCTACATCCTAACTGTCATTTGGTATTGGAATCATACAAGTTGCCGATATTATTAAAAACACTCTGCCTGAGTGAGCATGATGTTTCTCAGTATTTATAGATCATTGGCGCCCATAACCCAACCTACAATGGTGCAATCACTACAGCTGTATGTGTGCTTTGACGAACGAGAATTGAATGGGAATCCATTCCCTTCAAAAATACTACAGAATCGTCTGACAGCTTGTTACTTCTGTCCTTTATATGTCGATCTTTCTCAGCAAAGAACAAAACAACACAATAGTGTAGAGTAATAAAACACTTATACTATATATTATTGGTATTAGAGAAAACACAGGTTTTCACATTATTGTCGGATGAATCGTATATATATTAGATAATTACATACTTGGATCCCCCGTCCCCAAGCTAAACTTGAAGCGGGGCATTAAAGAACCGCCATACCACAAGTGTACTATTGGATTGGGGATTCGAATCATCAACACACAAATGCAGGGTTGGAGTGGATATTCGAATCCTAATTCATAAGTGCAGCGTTAGAATGGATATATTTGAATCCTCAATCCACAAGTGCAGTGTTGCATTTGAGATTCGAGTCTACAATTCCCAGTCTCCATTCCAACGCTTACTTCAGTCTGCCGATATGTCATTACCGTCGACGTAATTACGAAACAACATTTCAACTATTTAATGAAACATTCCCAATCCACCCAATACCAGAAATTAAATGCCTGTATGGATTCAGAAGTGAACTTCTCCTTTGAAAGTGAAAAAGGTGTCTGTTAAGTATATGGTGTGCGCAAACAATAAGTACTATTTATATGCTTTACAAATCAGGGATTTCCAACGGTTTCGGTTTTCAGCAAGTTTGAAACGCAAAATTGCTCTGAATAATTTTTGCATACTGTTTTCAATAAACGTTTTTATTTTAGGAGATTAGAATGCAAATAATTACTCGGACTGTAAAACGCAATTGAATGCCACATGAATTATAGTCAGAGATTCGGTTTTCAGTTCGGCAGTCAATCGAGGACAGCATTTTAAATATTCTCAAAAAGTCTTATTTAAGGAAAGTTTAACAATTCCCGACACACATGGAGTATATATATTTGTAAATATTATCCGTTTTCTTGTTCAAAAGCCAGGATTCTTGGGACGTTTAATAGTGTGACACCTGATAACTTAACAATAACTTGTAATCGATAATTAGCTGAATGTTGTGAGAAATCACATGCTATTTCGATAACCTTCTCACTTTTTCCGAGAATAAAGATAAGTTCCCTTTGTCTGGCAGACTACTTGGTTATTCAGAAGGCACGATCTTGGCCACACCCATCTTCGTGTCAACCAGTAAAGTGCATAAATTGTATGCATAAAACATTTGGAATCTTCCGAGTGTGTGCGTGTGTGTCTGTGTATTTCCATTTGTTTTGCATTATACTATTATTTCGAAAGTCAACATGGGCGACTGTTGATGGTTTGCCATGCAGATAGGAGAATTGAAAACAGAGCTGATGTGAGTGTTATTACTTGTGTAATTTCTCTGTGATCGACTTTTGTCCGCGTAGAACCTTACTAATTGCATAATCAATAGTTTATCAATTAGTTAATGGGTTCTATGGAAGGGTATTTGGTAGTAATGGCAGACGGGCTTCGATATCTTAGGGCTGAGTGACCAAGTTGTTTTGAAGTGAACTAGGAATGTGCTGACATAACATCGTACTTGTTCAACACAATGTACTCTGGTTCAACACAGCTTAATTCAATCAAGGTGTATACGCATTTCATCATATCGATTAAAGTATAGTGTCTTTATCCAGATATTTACAACAATAAGACTTCTTGATATATCTAAAGTACTTATTACTGGGACCCCACTACATATGCGTCTGCATAGGTTGTCATATATAGTGATATAATTTCCCACGAAATACTGTCGATGCCATTCCTGACGAATATTTTAATTATTTTATTGCTGCTCTTTAATGTTAATACCTCGTATGTTTATTTCCGGCTTATTTTGTTTATAAACAATATATTCTGCTTTTGTATAGCTGTTAACTTGCGTACATTTATGAGATGCATATATTATTTCCATATGCATATATTATAATATTTGTACATTGAAGGATATGTATGACAGCAGAAAATGCAAACAGAAGTTAACATGAAATGTCTACACGTTAGCGTATATATAACAAATATAAATAATTATGTATGGTAGAATTATTACAGATATTCGGAGATAAAGGTATGTAAAAGAGGCATTGTGTGGTAGCAAGTGTCAGATCCAGGGGAACCAGTTGTCGTATGACTCGATAATAATTCACTATATTCAAGTCTATACTCAATCAAATCTTGTAGAATTTTTAATGAAACGGCAAACAGCCAGAAATAAAAAACAACTTTGGCAGACTGAGATGTGAGGAATTTTATAATAGTACAGAAGTTCTAAGGTCACCAATATACCCAGTATTGCTAACATCTTTCATGCGTCGTCTCTTGTTAATATATATTAGGACAATTTAGCAAGTAATGGTCAGCCGAGTCCATAATATAGCCACATATATAGGTACATCTGGTCGAATCCGTTACAAAGAAATTGATAATAGACCATCGTACAGAGACGTGCAACAGTTCCTCACTCTGCAAAGAAGTATACTTTATAAACAGTCGCCAGGCTAATACCATAAAGGAGGTTTGTTAGTGATGGGATATATCAGAACTAACGTTTGTTTAAAATTCAACATAATATGGAATAAATTTTAGATGATCAATATTAGTATTCTTATCACGAGTGGAATATGGATCCAAAAAATTTGGCGATTGATTCTGTTCTAGTGTAAAAAAAATTGTGAATCAATTCGGAAATCTTTGAGGATAAGGATTTCATTACACACCAGGTTCTGGAAATGTTGTCTTGCAATTAGGAAAGAGAAGGACCGTAAAGTATTTTTCGATTAGCGCACAAGCGATTTTTTTTCCCTATCTGATAATCCCCTGAAATTGTTTCTACAAATTGGCCTGTGAGACTGCCCCTTTCATTATATATCAGCACTGTCCTAGTCTATTGCTAGAGGCATGGTCCTCCAGTCAGCTATCTTCAACAAATTCGAATCGTTACGAGGGTTCTTATTAATTAAAATTATATCATAAATTGAAACACAAAATAAAATATTAAATGTCTACTTACGAGCCAATGTAACTACGGTTATTAAAACTGAAGCATGGATGAAAGTTTGGCTCGTGCATAGAATCTATATTGTTAGAACACCATTTGTCATCCATCATTTCAAAAGTATAGGTGAAATTCGGCATGTCCGTCACGTAAGACAAAACGTGAGTTTTAAGTTCTGGGTTAGGGCTAAAACTAACCCTAAACTAAATCTTAAACCAAAGCTGAACTAAACATAACCATATTGTAAAGACACTAAAAATGACGTAATATCGTCCATGACGGACTTATACCCGTCGAAACGTCTGATTGGATCACATTTCGGGGACAAGAGAACATTGCCCAGGTAACTTTTAAGTCGAAACCTATATTTACGGAAAATAATAACGGTCCAATTCTCAACCCGTTACTGATAACACCGCCCCAGAATTTAAATTTAGTTTTTAGGAACTACAAATAGCAACCAAATGTGATGATGAGATTAACAAAAGCTTCTAAATTCTACCTCTTGAGAAAATAGTATATTAAAATAGACGCAAAAATTTTTAAAAAGAACAATTTAAAAAAAAATACTTATACCTATCGGAAATCTGAAATATTTCGCGCATTATCCGGTCATTTACCCACTAATTTATATCTCAATAGATTTGGTGTACAGGAATCAAAGCTGTATGAAGAGTGCCGGGTAGAAGTCCTCAAGTGTCTCGTCATTTGTTTTATAATGTTATCAAATGATCTGGGATAACCATTATGAATACGGTACTGAACCTCAGCCAAAATCACAACAAAGTGTTCCATGCTTTGGCCAATTTTCTCATCAGATGTAGTTTTTAGCTTATAGTTTATACCAATAGCTGAAGTTCCATTGATGTGTTCTAATATGACTTAATGTGTGTAATACGGCCTTGTCTAACGCAATATGTAGCACTAACACCGTATTTACTATGTCTTACTTTAATAATTAGCTTATTTATAGACTATATACTTTGAACATTTGTATTGTTGAAGCAATGTCGACCCAATAACGAACATAAAGCCGTGATGTGAGTCATTCAATTGGATGGGTATGCCAGTTCAAATCTAG